>PVKA01003634.1:0-57500 GCA_004027165.1 Ctenomys sociabilis | reverse complement strand
CATTCTGGCATTGCTGAAAAGTCCAAGGTCCAAGTCCTACCAGATTAGAAAAGTCATAGCTACAAGCCCTTGTACAAACAAAAAGTCAAATACCTTATGCCATACCTTATATGGCATAAGGTAAACATTTTCATTCAAAAATTTACGAACACAAACACAAAGGATTGGAACCAAAGTAAGTTCAAAATCCAGCAGAGAAAACATTAAGTCCTGGAGATCACTGTGCAGCAACTAAGACGAACTATGGCAAACTGTGAGCTCCAAAGAGTTTGAATGGCTCTATAACTATGGCACATCCAGTGGCTATAGCTCCCACAGCTCCCTGTGGGCTAGCTTTGCTCCTTCCTTGCAGATTTCCTAAGGCAACTCACATTTCTCACTTTTCCAAACATCTCGAGTCTTCTTTGTATCTTAGGCTTCACCATCATAGCTTCAACTATTGGCATATTTTGGGCTTGAAAGGGCTTGGATATCTCTCCTTCTATGGAACTTCTGGTGGTTATTACTCCCCTCACTTCTCTCTTGGGCTGGCTTTTTTCTCTCCTTACAGGTTTCCTTAGATGATCTATGTTCCTGGCTTTTCCACAATTCTTAAGTCTTCATTAAACCTTTAGCTTCACCCACACAGATTTACACATCACCCCTTCAGTCAGATGTTCAAGGCAGCAGAAGACAGTAAAAGCAACATTGCATAAACCGGAGAGAGCGAGTCTCTTCTCCTTTATTTTGTAAGCACAAGACACCATCCCTGTGTCCTCCTACACAGGATGAAGAGGGTTACACCTTCATTAAATGTGTAGATCAAGTTACTACCACGTATCAGTCATTACCGCTTCTTCAAATGATATGTGTGTATAGGAAAGAGAAGTATTTAGGATACTTGAACTTCTAGGAGGAAATTCAGACCAAAAATGAAAGAAAAAAAAAGCTTTATTTGGTGTTTTTTTTTTTTTTGGTTTTACTTTTTGTGTGTGTATGTGTACTGGGAATTGAACTTATGACGTGACACTTCTGTCAGGTATTTTGCATTTGTGCTATACATTTACCGCCCTGTTTGCTTATTTTATATTACCGTGTTGTTACATAGATAATGTATATATTTTACTCCTCATTAAAGACAATAATATTTTGCATACACTGCATGTATCACTTTTTTTATAATTCAATTGTTATAGATTTTGTAATAAAAATGAAGAAAAATTTCTTGACCATGGTAACAGAGCAAGTGTGGCCTTCTGGTCTTGGAATAGAAATAAATGTGTGGTGAATTCATCCAGTCTTGTAAAACAGCATAGAATGAGTTGGCTGAAAATACACTCTTTGTAAACAGAGTCAAAGCTAGAATTTTTGAAAGAGATGGTTAATTGACCTCTTACAATGCTAAGATTAATTTATGCTCATGAACAATTGTTACATGAATTATTATACAACACATTTTGAATACCTTGCATATAATCACAAAAGATGTTCAGCAGTGACCCTTTCTCTCACTGAACTTCTAGACATAGGTTGGCTGTTCTCTCTTTACACTACTTATATATAAGCTCATTTTGATGATACAACTTAGTGTTAATCATCCATTTGTAACTTCAAATAATTTTCTGAGTTGCAATGTAGCACATTTCCAACAGTTTTATAAAATCATAGCTTTATCTTAATAGAAATATTGTTTGGGTGTGATAACTCAGCAGTCTCAGCACCTGCCTGGCAAGTGCAAGGACTGAGGTTTGATCCCTTACATAGCATGCTATGATGGCCCCGTGTCATGCTGACCATTGAAACTGGCCGTGGTGGTTGGTGCACGCCTGTAACCTCAGCACTAGGGAGCGTGAGACAGGAGGATCACTGATTCTGAGCTGAGTAGAGAGACCTTGCACCAAACAAACAAACAAACAAATAAATAAATAAAAGCTTTTTTTAAAAAAATGAAAGGAATTTTCCATGCTGCAAATAATCACTATTGATAGCCTTGCATTTTAATCCCAAAGTGGGTTCCCTTGGTTTATGTGCCAGAGAGTGAGTGTAATTTTCAACTAAATACACTGACCGCTTGCACGTTGCTTTAGTTTTTGTTATTTAGTGTAAAGACTAGCCCTTTACACTTCCTTTGGGGACCTTGAATTCAGTCCAAACATTCAGGCTTAGTTCTTATTCTCTAAGTAAGTCAGTTTCTATACATAGAGGAATTACCACCTGATGTCTACATAGTCATATTAACTGTGTAAGAAATTTTGAAAATGTCAGTACCCTGAGAGAATATTGTGGCTTCGGATAAATTATTTTGAGGATTTATATAATTCTAGTTTTTAATTTTTCAAATACTTCCCACATATAATAAAAATTTAAAACCATTGTTACTAAGAATATAATTTTGCATTTTTACAAAATTATCTTATTTGGCTTGAAATATATGTGCCATTTTTATACTATTTGAACGTTTTCACAAAATTAGCAAACGAATTATGTATAGGTTATTCATTTCTGTGCAAACAAATTGTTAATTATTAAATAATTACATGCTATGGACATTTTATAGACATGCCTTATAGAATCTTCACAGAATTTATAGAAATAAATGAATGAGACAACTTTTAAACTATATTCAATAAAATCATCACTTTAATTTTTCATTTTTATTTTAATGATTTAGTTTAAATATTAAATGTAAAAAGATCTCTGAAATAGAGTAAATTTAACATGAGATTATGTGTAAAGCTCAATTTTATGAATCTACCCATTTATAAATGAACCTTACTTTTACAAATGCATATTTTGCTCATGTGTTACTAGATCATTATCATATTTAATCTCCTCTGTTTTGAGCCATTTTGTAATGTTTGCAAACTTCAAGCTCAATTTCAAGATGCATGCGAAAAGTTTCATGTAATCATCCATGCGGAAATCAGGGATTGAAGAATGTGAGATGGCCAACTGTATGTTTCAGAGCAATAGGATACAGGCAAGGGTCAAATGACTGCAGTTCCCTGACAAGTCCATCCAAGATCCTATTTACTGCAAACTACCTTCTATGCTAAGTGGTTCATGCATTACTTTTGCTTTAAATAACATTCAAGAAATGAAGTGTTATCTGCAGCCCATGTCCAAGTTTAGAAAATTAAGCATTTTATTTACAGTAATACAAATCAGAAATGACAAAAGAAATTGCAGTTCAAACTCCAATATTTTATGATTTCAATCATTGTTCCTTAAAACATGTTGCTTCTTATGTAGCAATAGAATTGTACCTAAGCTTAAGAAAAACTTTCTAGAAATGTATATATTCATAATACATGAATACAAATGCACATATTTAAGTAATTTTTAAAAATATTTATTTATTTTGTACAGGTCTTGTTACTGAGCTTGAACTCACAGTGATCCTCCACTGCTAGCTTCCCCAGCCCTGAGATTACAGGTTTGTACCACCATGCACAGCTTAGGTGCCAGTTTGACGCTCAGAGCCAGCACCACAGGTGGTACTAGGGATCGAACCCTGGCACTTGCCTGGCAGCTGCTTACACCACTGAGCTATTTTCCTACCCCTCAAAGTGATTTTTTAAACTGGCTAATCTATCATTCTATGCTATAGAAGACCAAGTCAAAGGAGACAAGTTTATGTTTAAAATAAGTTTTAGAGCTTAGGAGAGCAAAATATCAAATGCATTCTTCATCTATCTTAATTATTTTTCATTTATTTATATTTTTAATTGAAGAACAAATAGCAATGACACAGTTTCAAGAAAAATTAACAGGACAGATTCAATAAATTAATACATTGCAATCTTTTCATAATGCTTTGGTATTGTACAAGGTGCATACATGATATTATACGTACAGACATTATTATAGCAGATGGCTCTAATCAGTGAATGAAGAGAGTGCAGCTTTGTACCTATCTTATTTCTTTCTAGCTGATTTATATCACGGATTCAACAATTAACACCCTCTACCTTGTTATCTCCCAAGTGTCTGCCCATATTACTAGAAGCCAACAGAATATCTTGTCCAACCACTATTAGTGCAAATCCTTCTTCTCATAGAAATATGCAGTAGCACGGCATATTTATCCTAACTGTACTGTTTATACACACACATCATGATTCTTCCTTTGCATACCCTTTATTTTTGTCTAGACCTGACAAAGACAAGCACTCCATTGTCATTAAACCAATTTAGGTGCCTGAATAATTATTTTTCAGTAGATTAACACAAAGTACTGAAGTTGGAACACTCAAGCTGAGCTATATTATTTCATAACTTCATTTATTTTACTTTTCTTTTCTTTTCAGAACCGGGGATTGAACTCATCAGGCCCTTGTGCTTTCCAGGTAAGCCTGTATTCTACTGAGCCATCTCCCTTGCTCTCCCACCCCATAACTTCATTTCTTCCAGAGTTAATAAAGACTCACTTTATATAATGCAACTGCTTTGGCTTGATATATGCTTTCAGCCATGACTTGCACAAAAAGAACTAAGCATGGTTGCAAAATTTGGAAAACATTAAAAGGAACAATAATTTTGATATTATCATAATTGATATTCTTTTTGCTAAGAAAAATATCAAATATACCAAAAGGAGAAAAATTTTGTGGTAGCTCACAGTTTGTAGAGGTCTCAGTGCACAGTTGACCCGCTCTGAGGTAGAGAGGTGTCCCAGAGGAAGGGCAGGCAGATGGCAGTGAGCGGTGCATTAGAGAGCTTCCGCAACACAGAATGGACTAATTCTGTTTCTTTACACTGTATTCAGTGCTACACTTAGGGCAGAGAGCACTTAAACAGAGGGCGGGGGAACCTTAATCCTACCAAGATCTATGTCAAAGCAGTCAGTGTAATGATTCAGTAATCAAACACCCTTAATTCCAGAATTTCAAACTCCAGATTCTGGAGAATTGGCAATTCTGAGAATCCCAAACTATTTCTCCTGAGCTCCATTCATGATGTACTTACTGCCAATTTAGAGAGGCTCCTTCTGAGGCTTCAGAGTGGAATCAAAGCACAAGCCATAAGTGAAATTTATCTCAAACACGAAAGACATATTTTCTTTCTCACCTTATCTCGAGTGTCAGGGAAAAGAAAAAAAAAACATTTAGTTTACTAAATAAATTGAGCTATAATAATTTTAGGAGAATTAGAAATCATTTTACATTTTCTGAGTCTACTAGGATTATGATTTATCCAAGATTAATAGTAAATTATTTTCCATCTGGAACATTTATTTCATAATACAGCATTGTACATTAAGAAAATTTTTGAGATGTACATACATTGCTATTGTGAGAATGTTAATTGTATCCTATAGTTACCATTTGATCAGAATGGTAGGAGGCTGGTTCTTTAATTAAAAAAGTAAGTAATGTACAGAGTGGTCAAAATAGCCCTTTTTACCATATAGGGTTAGTCAAAATAAACATTTTAAACATTAAATGGTACTTTCAAAACACTGGTGGAAATTAGCAATTGTCATGTCAGCAATTCTGTACATATACTTGAATGATTTTTCTGGTTACAATCTGAGCAACTATAACAAAGGCAGGAATATGCTATATAATAACCATGTTTAATACCTTTCATCTTGTTCCATTAAATGTGCACTGTTTCTAACGTCTTATCAATTATTATACTCTCTTTGAAATACATTTAAAAGTAATGAATAAAAAGTACAAGAAAAAAATGTAAGGTTTATTGAAAGGAATAATTATTGATTGATCAATTTTGCATAATCTGGTAATCTGAACAACAAATTTGACTAATATACTAAAAACAGTATATAACATAACAGCTGGTGTTAATTCTCTATTCTTTTTTGAAATTCTGTATCATATCATTTTTATTGTTGTCCATTGTTTTGTTTTATTTTGCTTTTGTTTTTGGATTTGTTTTTCTTCTTTAAAATAAAATACCCAGCCCTTGGTGTACATTATTCTCTTAAGATAGAATAAATAGCTTTCATGAGATCTCATCATTATTACCCTGTGAAGTAAAATTTCAGCATAGGGCATCTTCCTCCAAGTCTCAGAGTGTATAAGCATTAATTCTTGATACCTACCATTTTTGGGTGTACCTTCTGAATCCATGATTATGTGAGGGTATATTGAAGCAAACTTGTGGAGGAAACCGTGCTTCTTAAAGACCCAACACTGCTAAATCCTTGGAAATCTGGCTCAGAACTAAAGCAATTTCTGTATGTTCCCCACAACATTCATACAGTTCAAATGTTTGAGCCAACATAAAAGTTGTGGCATGCAACACATAACTTGTCTTTGATTTCATCTTTGAAAATAGGCTATGTAGTACATTTAGGAATCTATGTCATTAATCAGAATTCTCTAAATTGTAAGCATAAACTTTGACTTATTTGATAAGTATAATTTCAGAAGGTAAGTTACTTCACAGTTATTAGCATATGTGTATTTGTCTGTTCCTGTGCTTAGAGAACATTCAGCACATATTTTAAAAGATTCCTACAAAATGAATAACATAAACTATTTTATTATGTGTTACAAGAGAATTAAGAGGAGTTGAATGCCCTTTTGGCCCATCTCTCTTGACACAAAGTTGAATAAATTAAAAAGCAAAGTTTTACATGAGAATGATTAATAAAGTTCTGCAGACAAAATTTCCCATGAGACTTCTCCTATCGTGTTTCGTTATTTATACACTTTAAAGTAGGACAGTGGAATCTACTTTCTGTTCCTTATTTGCTCATCCTCAATTGACCAAAAACATACCCTTAATAATTGGTTTATAACAAAATTATGGCATAGATTTTGTACTTTCTCAATTATATTCTCAGAGCTTTAGAAGACAAAATACCTTGTAAGTTGAAAATACAAAATTATCTCAATTCAATTTTAGTGTATTACATGGAAAGAAAGAATATGAAGGTTATAGAATATGCTTGTGACATAAGACATCAGAGTTAAGAAAAATAAAGAAGCATGCATTGAATTAATAATTATTCATCTAAGTAAGAGTCTCATTTTACACAATTGAATTGCCATTTTATTATTAAAAGGCAGAATATTTTAGTTTTCCTAGTTGCAGAAAAATGTTTTTAAAGTAGCTAGTAGGAATTGAAGCTAAAGTAGTGAAGATTATGTAAGTATATTCCAGGGTTACAAGTGTGCACAGGGTCGCGAAATTCTAAGGGAAATTTACATTACTGTTAATATGGAGCTTTCTTCATCACTTCTTAAAAAAGCAGAACCAAATTTAACCTGACAAATCCTGGGTCTGGCCCTAGACAATATCTCCTCCAGTGAGTTCATCAGTAATCCATTTTAATTTTCACGTCCATTAGTCACAAGAGAAGAGTCCTTAAATCAAACTTTGCTGTATTGGTGTAGACCTATGATAAAATAACCACAATATTACATAGTGATAAATATATGCTTCTGCCTACAATGTTTTATGTTTTGAATATAATCTACACAATGACTAATGTCTAAAGGAAAAGTTGAGAAAATGATGATTAATATATAATAATTCACAAAATATTTCCTTTAAATACTATTTTCTCACTTTCTATTAAAAAAGGCAAAACTATAGAACAATCTTGGTTCCTCCTTTCCCTTTTCTATATTTTCATTCTTATGATACATATTTACATTAACATCCAGTTTGTATTAGAGAAAAACTATATAACACAACGTAAAAAGAGAGTAGGTTTGAGCATATTATCTTTAGTATTTCCTTAGTAGTCAGATAGCATATGAGGTAGATGAAGGTAAAATCTATAGTGAAATAGTAAAGTGACCTTGTTACTTCCTTATATCTTCTTATTTTCCCATCTTTATTCATGTATCTCTTTTCCAGTCATAGGAAGGAAATAATTTATTGCAGTGCCATATTACTAAAATATTTATACATAAGTTTCTTTATCAAAATTTTATGTAATTGTAAGAGCTGGCCAGATAGCTCAGTGGACTACAGCACCTGCATAGGGAGAGGTCAGGGGCTGGGGTTTGAACCTGGGTACCACAAACTGTGCTGGCCCTGCCCCCAAGGCCTTGAGCCTGCAATGGAGACGGGGCGTGATGGCGCATGCCTTTAATCCCAGCACTTGGGAGGCTGAAAATAGGAAGATCACTTTGAGTCTGATCTGTTTATAGTGAGACCCTGAAGACCTTGTATTGCATACACTGAAAATTATATGTAATTGTTAACAAGCACATTTCCTGATCAATATGAACTTTCATATTATTTTGAGGAATAAAAGTAAAGAAATAAGCATTTTCATATCACCTATTATGTAACGGACACCATGATATCCGAAAAAAATATAAATTTAAAAAACTTAAACTCCAGATGAGGACTATATAATTTGCATCTGCAGTAAAATACTCTGAACATTATTTGTTCTTTGTTCATAAAAATAATTATAAAAATTATTCTAGTAATTTTGGAACATTACACATTTTAAATCCTAAAATTAATATAATCCATAGATTATACATTATTAATTTCATTATTTTATCAAATGGTGAAGATTTACTTTTAGAAATTTACAAAATATCTTATGGTCATAAGTTTATATACTTATAAATTCTGACATTGTATATGTTCTTCTAAATCAGTCAAAAATATATCATAAGAAGCAATTCCTCATCTCAATCCTAGTGTCATTACCTTAATCTGCACATAAAAATTATAAACCAATATGTGTACTACCGGTGTAGCATTGATTATAATGAATGAAATCACTATTTTTGTGATAACACAAAGTAGGTAAGAAACATGCTGTTTATTTCCTCCAAAAATGATAATTCTGACAAAAGGCAATCTCATAACACTCCAACATGAATATTTTTGCATGTTTTTAAAATTTCTGTGAAAATAAGTATAAGGAAATGATAAAAAATATGCATATGCATAAAATATGTTTAATAATACTCTAATAATATATTTCCAAAAGGCCATATTTTAAAGGAGGTTTTGCAATGGGATTCCTGGTATCACCTCATTCATAACATAGCACTGACTGTGTGATGTTAGCCATTTTTTCATAGCTTGGAGAAATTATCCATCATCAACAATTTAAAGGAGGAAAACTACATTTTTGGCTTCAGGTTATTGTCCATGCTTGCGAGATAAAAAGGCAGCAGAAAGGGACAATGGAGAAAAATCTGCTCTTCTCATGGCCAGAAAGTAAGAAAGAGAGAGCTTCTAGGTCACACCTTCTGGGTCTTACTACTTGAACCAGTTCTCTCTCTTAAAATCTCATTATCTCCAAATTGATCCCTGGATTAAATATAGTGCTCCCGTGAACTAATCATCTTCCAAAAGTCTCTAAAGGTGGAAATTTTGGGAGGAGATTCTAGACCCAAACCACAATCATTTTCTAATATATTGTTAGCATTTTATATTTATTCACACTTCATAAATTTTAGTTACAATGCCTCCCCATTAAAGTGTCTGCTTTGTAAGTAGAGGGCCAGTAATGGTTAATTTTGCACATCAGTATGAATGGCATAAATGTTATTCAGGTGTCAGAGGTGTGATTTCTGTATCTACCTATGAGGGAGGCTGCTGAAGAGTCTAGTCTTGGGTCAGCAGAGAAAGTGAGAAGGTCTACTGTCACTAGTATGAGTAGGTACCGTGCTTTGAAGATGCAATTAGGACCTTTGGACTCAGAATTCTATTCTTCTATTGTTTTCAACTCAAGATTGAATATGGTAGATTATTGAGTTTCTATATGTTTAGTTAATTCCATAATGAACCTGAGAGAAAAATAGGTGAGGGAAGAGGAGAGAAAGAGAGAATTCTGATTTCAAGAATGCTAGTACAGGGCCGGCCAAATAGCTCAGCAAATTAAAGTGCCTGCAAGCAGATGCAAGAGCTGAGGTTCAATTCCCTAGTCTGCTGTGCCTGCCCTGCTCCCAGGGTGCACTGAGATGGCAATTGAGACTTGGCGTGCTGGCGCATGCCTGTAATCCCAGCTCTTGGGAGGCTGAACTCAGGTGGATCACTAAGAGTCTGATCTACGTAGTGAGGCCCTGTAGACTCTCTAGAATCTGACCTAATATATATTGGTCAGTAATTTTAACATTTACAATTTTATGAGACTTTATTTTTATTTTATATTTTAATGTTTTTGTACTTAGGGAAAGATCTACAGGGTGTTCAGGGTCTCATCACTAGATTGGACTCATAGCAATTCCCCTGTTTACAGCATCCAAACTGTTGGGATTAAAGGTGCTGGCCACCATGCCCAGTCTCAATTGCTATCTCAGAAGGCCTCGGGAGCGGGGCCGGGACAGTAGGCCCCGGGATTGAACCCCTGGCCCCTACTCCTAATTGCAGGCACTTCAATCCGCTGAGTTATTTGGCTGGCCCTTTATATGAGACTTTGTAAGAATATAATGTTTGCCTGGCAAAATTCTCACGAATTTTTCTCCTATCTAATGTTTACTACCCCATTCTAAGATAAAAGATTTTAAAGAACAAAAGAATCACATTGAGAATATTGAGGCTTACATCAAAACGTTTCTGTTTGGAGTTACTCTTTTCAGTTTTTATTGATCATCAGAAAGAAAACGGAAAAGTCTTGACTCACATCAAAGTATCATTTTATGAAACAATTTTTACTAACATATAACATAATTTAATTTTATGAGTTTTAATAATAAAATCCACCTTAGTTAAATTCTTGTGCTTTGCAAATAACAAATAACTCATGTAGACACTCATTACTTACTATCACAGTGAGATCTAGAAAATCATCCCTCCGGAACCTTCCCCTGTCCCATTTGACAGTCTCTCTCATTGTTAACTCCGACACCGACTGCTGCGTTAAGTGGTGAGAGCATTTCCAACTTCTTAAGATCCTAATTATGAACAGAGTGAAGAGGAAACAAATAGACGAAAATTATCCAAATAGAATTTAAAACCCCACATGCAATGCATGCAAAAGACTGACAGGATCCCTGTGAAAAAAGTTAAACAACAAGAAAATTAAAATAAATTTTAATTACTTCATCAATATTTTTGAAACGTATGTGGCCACAATTTTAACCCTTAGCTCCATTGAAACAGTACCTGCCTCCTCAGGAATTTGCAGACCATATTCCTTTCAGTGACTGCTGTCTAATCATGTCCTAAAAATATTTCTACTCATATAAAGAACTCATGTTTAAACATGTAATGCACACATATAAAAACTTAAGTGAATGCAATAGTTTTTGTATATAATGTATTCTAATGAATACATACAAATGGAAATTAAGCAAAAAAGAAAACACGAAGACTAGTGTAGTGAAACTAATGGAATCTTCAACAAGCATGATTGTATATCCTAAACAACTAAATAACTTTTGTTTAATAAACATAGAAACATAAAATATTATATTCTAGAAAAGGTCAGCAGGACAAATCTCAGTATTTTAAACTCAGGGCCTTAAGCTATTTGATTTGCTGCAATAAAATTACTTAAATTATGCAACTCACAAAAGCCAGAATTCGCAGCTCATGCTTTTGTACTTGGCGAAGCTTCATACCACGGAACTGGCAGATTGGGCCCCAGACATGGGCCCTTTCCTCAGACACATTGACTTCTTACTCTGCCCTCACATGTCCTGGCTTTCATAAAGAAATTAATCCTTTTCATAAATTATACTATTTCACTTAATTTGAAAACCACAGCTTCTTTGTGCTATTTTATTGAGAATTAGGTTGTTGCAAATGTACTGAAGCATATTCAACAGTCTGCATCACACACTGATAAAGTTCACCAGACACTATAAACTGAAAAGGAATTGATCATTGCATTAAGGTTTTGGTAGCAGGAACACCCATAATTTAAATAGAAAGAATTCAAAAGTTATGCTAAATATGTTAATCCAAGTTTCTACATAAAAATCTGCATACATAGGCATCTTAAGAATTTGGTCTACTGACCAAAGATCATGAAGGAAGAAGGTGGTACCTCCTAGAACATTATGTACCCAAATGTCATGTGCTCATTTGCATAGGGTCTTTTTTTTAATCTTATATCCCTAAGATTTACTATTACAAAATTTTGACATTATTTACCATATATTCTTTACAGATTATTTCGGTCTATGTTTTACCAATAAATTTAAATACTTAAAGTCTATAATTTAAAATTGAAACGGGCTAATGCAGCCAATTTGGAAAATTGTGAGATAATTTTCATCACCACATAGCTCCAGAAAATTGAAGTGTCAGTAATGCATGAAAATTATTACAGGAATTAATTTTGTTTCAGAATGTTTAAATGAAAAATAGTTAACTGAAGTTTTTACTCATATTTGTTAATAAACATATATGACATTTTCTAGATCTATAAAGTTCAATTAGATTTGAGCAAGCCTAATTTATACTCCTGAAAAGATTATTGATCATACTACTTTCTTGAGATGAAAATTGTAAGTCAATATGGCTCAAAATTGAAACAGAAGTTTCCATGATATTTGAAGTGCCTACATATGTAAAATGTATTTATAAATGAAAAATTAAGGAGGAAATTTGCCTGTTTAGTAGAAACTTGGAGGGCAGGCCAAATATCTCAGCAGATTAAAGTGCCTGCAAGCAGGTACAGGGGACACAGTTCAATTCTGGGGCCTGCCCTGCCAGCCTTTAGACATTTTTATATTTCTTTAATTTTTAAAAAAATTAAACTCCATCTTAGTATTACAAAACATTTTATATGCTACAAAATTTTGACAGTGGCATCTCACTGTGAAAGAAGTGGGAATAAATGAACAGTTTATATCTGCTCCCAAGTGCACTAGAGAGGGTGTCAGTCTCATAAGTAAACAGTTTATTTTATTGTAAAGCAAGCAAAACCTCTCATGGAGACAAACATACTAATTCTGAGACAGAACTTTGTTTCCAAATAATAAAGACAGACTATTAAATATATCTTGTGTATGCTTGATTCATTTGCTGCAGACTAAGCTTATTGACTTTCATCAGCATTTACACATCTGAAAATACCATTGATGGATATTTACATGGCATATCTGCTGGCTCCTCATCTGACTGAGAAGAAGTTATCAGTTTATTACTTGAAATCATTTTAGTAAGAAGTGACATGTCATCAATAAATACATGACATGCTGTATCTTTCTATGAGAAGAACATTTTCAATGTGTCTTTTGCATCTTGTTTCATCATTTACTTCTAGTAAATTTACATACTAAACTTATTAGGTTCTCAACTGAGGAATCTAAACATTCTTTTTTCATTTCTCGTCATTAAGTGCCATTCCAAAAAAGTTCATTTTCATATTCGCTGTCTCTCTGTTTCTGTTTGTGTCTCTGTTTCTGTCTCTCTGTCTCTGTCTCTGTCTCTGTCTCTCTGTCTCTGTCTCAGCCCCACTGTCTCCCTCTCTCTCTCTCTCTCTCTCTCTCTTCCTCTCTGCATAGTCATTTACTGTTTTACTTCAAAATATTGGCTTTTATGTAGCTCTCTGTCCACTGTCCAATTAACACTCTTGGAGCCACTGTTGTTTTCTAAAGCTATTTGTAGAGCACATAATGAAATAGAGATTCTTGAATTAAAGATATAAAATATATATAAAATAATTGTAAGTATATGAGCTACAACTGTAGTATTTCAATTGCAAGTGAGAGAAAACTGAAGAAACTCAGTAATAAAAGACAAAAGATATATGGTTTGTGTTAAAATATAGCAATGTTAATTTAAATAAATTAAGTTATGTTGAAAATCTTGACATGGGAATCATACTTTTAATTGCTAAAGTTAATATTTTTTTCAGAATGTAAGTAAACTGAAGAACTCTAAAATATTGCTGTACCTTCATACAGTTCTAATTCTAAAATGCATGACTTAATTAATAATGCAGAATGTTTGTTGTGTTTTAGTGTAACTTGTAGAGTTCCATTTTCATTGCTGTATTTCAGATCTTTAGGTCCAGCATCTATTTGGAGAAGAGAACTAATTTCAGATTGGAGAAATGAAGAATCATACAAGGATGCTTCACTGGTAGAAATAAATTACACTTGTTAAAATTCTATAAAACACACACACACACACACACACACACACACACTTTTAATACTTTTGTTTGTCCTAAAGACAGGTAGCAGAGGAAAAAATACTCTTTCAAGTAAATTTACTTGCTAGAAAGTAACAGCTGTGGCATTTGAGTAGTGACCTTCGGCATTGCCCTTCCCACCTGGGCATGATGAACCCTATGGTCTAGGCAGGGTGTCACTTTATCTCCACGTCTCACATTTAGGTTAGGATTTCTCTTCTGCAGTAGTCTTTCAGTTTTAATTCCTGATATATGGTAATTACCTATATTGGATCATTTCCTTAATCAAATGATTTTTAATCATTCAAAGAATTCCAAGTAGTAGAAATGTCAAGAATAATTAAATAAAAAACAAAGTCACTAAAATGAGTTAATGAAGGAATAGTGAGAAATCTCACAATCTCACTAGATTTAACAATGCAAATGGAACACATTTGCCCATATGATCATTATTTTCTGAATGAAGTTGAATGCCTCTGACTAAATTTAATTACAGGAAAATACTCATAGGAATGAGACAAAAATATATGAAATAATTATTTCACATGAAATTCATAGGAGAAGTCTTATCCAAGCCAAAAAAAAAAAGATATTTCATTCAGCTTGCCACAAATTACATGTATGGAAACAGATGGAGATGGTAAAGGAAATCCACTCCAAATTATTTCAATTTTCTTGGTGAATTAAGTGTAATTATCCCAAACTGTGAAATCATGAGACATCAGAAGTTTTAGAGCAAAATGTAAAATATGAAATTATTGTCTCACCATGTAGAGAAAATACTGGGGCAATAAACTATAGGCCAAAAATGAAGTGGTTTATTTTTATGTTTTATCAATCTTTACCCAATATTTTTTCTACCAAGTACAAATCCCATATATTTACTGAGTAAGGATTTATTCCCTGGTGTTATTTTTCATTGATCCAAACTGTCTTTCTTTAAAATAAAACCCAAAATTTTGTATAGTGAACAATGATATGCATTTTAAGAATACTGATTTTTATATAGAGTATAGAAACTCCAGGACACGCTGCATGCACTTGCAGATACTTGACCCAACAAGAAAGTATCCTCATTCTACTAAGATGAGAAACTAAATAAAACTCACCCACAGCATCCTATTAATTAAGAGTATTTCGGATCCTTTCATGACATGACTTTAAGTCCAGTCATCAACTAAATTCTCTGTCAAGAATTATTTTAATGCTCTCCAGAGCTTGAATGATTTAGTACATACTGTATTGCCTATAGTACTACCTGGACATAGCAAGATAAGTGAAACATAGAACTTCTCTTATTTCAATTTTGTTGCTTTTATATGTTTAAACCTCACCATTCATATACTTTTGCTGATTTAATTTCCTACACAATCATACCTAATTGCTTACCATGTCATATAATGTTCAATAAAGCAAAGCAGTGAAGCAAAAAATAGCAAGACATGTTAGGAAGGTTATGAGAAGACCTGTATTAGGGCAAGAATGAATAACACTTCCATGCTAATTACCACCGCACTTCCGAAGCTTATAAATAGTGAAAGTTCTCATGTATGCTATTGAAAAGTAAGCTTAGTTTTTATATGGTGAAGTCAATGAATTAAAATTGGTATTCATCTTACCTCTTAATTTATTCACAACTCTTTTTCAGTAAAAGAACAGTATGATATAATACATGCTTAATTTTTAAAAGTCATAGAATAACACATGCACATTGCATAACATTTAATCACAGAGTCATCCTCATTTGTTTTCAGGACATTTCTTGAGATGTTACTGTTATTTTATTTTTAAAATAATTAGCAAAATAAATATCATGATAATTACTTTATTCCTCTTTAGGTTTTTTGTCACCCAATTCCATTTCTCAGCTTGTTTACTTATATTTATTATTTTCCTTCCAGAAACCTTACTTTTCAAAATTTAGAACACTACTCATTATTTAAAAATCTTCATTTTCATCAATTTTCTAACTTCTATTCATATGAGAATGAGTACGATTTTCACAGCGTTAAGTGAGTGACGAAAGCTGTCATTATACTGCTTCAAAATTATTGTGGATGAGCTGGTCACTTTACTTATGTATTCATTCATTTATTTAAATCATTTATTTATTTGGTATAGGGTCTTCCTATGCAGCTCAGACTCCTAGTGGTCCTCCTCTCTTAGCCTCCCCAGTGCTGGGGGTAAAGGGCTTTGCCACTATGCCAGTTTTGGAGGCCAGCTCTGCACAGAGCCAGTGCAGAATGCGGTACCTGGAATTGAACAGGGCTCCTTGAGCTCACCAAGCAGGTGCTTGGTGGTCTAACCACCAAGCTATCTCCACAGCCCAAGCTGGTAACTTAAGAAAAAAAGAAAAAGAAAAGAAAACTCATGTGGGATCATGAACAGAATTTGAGTACTAAAAAAAAAAAAGCTGTATTCTACAAAATGAATCAAAATAGGAAATTCTTAGAAGTTGATATTTAAGATACTAATCATTGAAGTGTTATGCATATGAGACTAATCTTAGTTGAAATTTTAACTATTTATAAAATAAAGAAAATAATTTTTGTAATGGAGAAAGAAATTTAATATTTGTATGCTACAGAGAATTTGAATATTGTTCTGTAATCTGTTACTCAGCTGTTCAATTTATATTCTTAATATATTTTACTTGATATAGATAAACATTAAAAAAAACATACATTTTAGTGAGTTACCTTTTCACCTTTTAAAATCCCCTGAAGGACATTTTTAAACTTTGGTATCAATCATATGACAGTACTGTTTGTACCCATCTGATCACATTATTGGTAGGAGGGGTCACTTCAGGAGACAGAGCCATATTGGTCCATGTCCTTCTCATCCTTCCCTTCTGTTTCCTGCTGTTATGGAGTGAAAGGCTTTGCTCGCTCACGCCCTTCTGTTGTGGTGCCTCCCTCGCATCAGGCCCACAGCAATGGACCTCGCTAATTGTGGACAGAAACCGCTCAGCTCAGGAGCCCAAATACATCCTTCTCTTCTTAGGCTGCTTTCTTTTTGCCACAATGGGAGAAATCTTACGAATAGTGACTCTAGAATGTTTGACACTGTGTGGTTTTTAATAATTTACTTTATTAGACATTTTTCACTTCTTTTCCATATTAGCTCAAAATCCCATCTCCTAGTCTTTAGAAATGTACACTGTTGAAGCCCACCATCACTCAACTAAGCCATAGCACATCTGAAATTCTTGCTCATCTCTAACACTAACTTACTGTCTTCTGGTCACCCATCCTCCAACCCGCCTGCTGGACCCCACCAAGTGCCTCCTAGCCTGTGGAAGCTATCAATCCACTCTCAACTTCTACGAGGTCAACTTTTGTGTATGTCAAAATCATGCCATACATACACTCTGGGTTTGGTTTATTTCTCTTAATATTCCAAGGTTCTTACTGTTTAAAATATCTTGAAATCTACACACAGATATAGATAATCTTGAATATCTACACACAGATATAGATAATATTTTTATCTATTTTAAAATAGATAATATTTATAATCTATTTATTCCACAATGCTATCCTATTAATATGTACCATACTTTCTTTATCCATTTAGTTTCCAGCCTTTCTTTTTTCTGTACTTTTGTTCAGGGTCTCACTAGGCAGCTCAGATTCCCAGCGATCCTCCTGCTTTCAGCCTCCCTACCACTGGTATTAGAGGCACACACCTCCATGCCGGACTCGGTTGCTAGCTCAGCCCTCCCGAGGGTGGGGTTGGCAGAGCACGCGGTGCCAGGGAACGTTCCCCCATTTTAACTCAGGAACAATGAATAATACCGAGCATGGAAGTACAGATGTTTCCTTCATCCTTTATTTCACCTGGATATATACTCAATAAAGATATTCCTGGTTTATATGTTGATGAATAATTTTCAATGTTTTGAAAAACTTGCTTTTTTTTTCCTTCTTTCACCTTTTGCTTTCATCCTTCCATCTTTCCTACCTTCCTTCCCTCCTTTCTTTTGATTCATTTATTTTTACTGGAATATATTTATTTTCCTTCTTTCAAATATATTAAACTGTTTTTGTGTTCTTTTCAGTTTACTTAACAACCAAACTTTTAGTGTGGCTAGTAGGTTTCACAAAACAGTTAAAATGTAAGAGAAATAAACACTAAGCTTACCAATAATTTTTGAATCATTTTACTTTTAATGGACTGTCTCAGAATATTACCTGGAATTTCAGCAGCAAAACCAAACAAGCGAAGCAAATACCTAAATGATTTAGAATGACATATTTTTCAGTATACTAATACACCTCTATGTTAAAGAACAGAAAAAGCAAGAAGAATAATGCATTCAGTAATTTCTAAGTAACTAGAACATTACTGATTTCTATTGTTTGTAAAGTGACAGAACTGACTAAATTGATTGACATTTTTATAGTAAAGGAACGGTTAGATTTGATTAAATTTAATAAACCCTGTGAACTACATTCAGGAATACTGTGTGGATTCTTCTACTGCTGGAGTGTCAGTATATCCTCATAAACTTATCATAAATAGAAAATATTTTTAACTGTATGAGGTCTACCTAACCTATTGAACATCACAGTAGCAACTCAACACACAGGAAGTGTCTGGTGATTCTCCTCAGGATCACATGACTGGCCAGGAGATTCAATGTGCTTGTTCTCCCAGCATCCCAAGCGTCTATCACATAGGATGCCATTTCCTTGAGAAAACCTCAGGAATAAGTATTTGGAATAATGTTCCTCCTAATGTACATTTTTGGCACCATAATTATGTGAGAAAATTTTAAGATAAAGCATCGTAAGTCATGGACAGTTTCTATTAAGAACTCCATTTAAATATCTTTTACTTGAAGTGTAAAGGACTATTTCTTTTTTCCAACTACATTTTATTTCTTTGTTTATTTCATTGAAACTTCATAAAAGAATACTTTTCTGTGGGTCCTGATCAGATCAACAATTGAGAATTCAAACACTGACATTTTTCTGAATTTCTTTTATTACACGTTAGGCAAAAACATTGATATGCCACTCTGTCTTCATCTAAACACAATTATTAAGCATCCCTTCATCTACTTTTGTATTATGGCACAAATGAATCTGTTATGCATTCTGGGGAAACTCCTACTCCTAGTTCTTTTCTTATCATGTGTCTTCCACACTCTCAAATTATCTGGCTCCTTTTCAGATTTTTGCTCTATTCAACTCCTGAAGCCAACACAATGTAAAGCAAACTATGACTTATGAGGAAAGTCAGCTTCCTAATCACAGATATGATTGAGAATTTCTTGTTGTGAGACAGTTATAACCCTTTTAAAAACTTTCCGGTGCACACCATCTGCCTACAAGACTGCGTGGCATACAGTGGGTGCAGGAGCTGCCACGATAGGCCTGTGCTGTGACGTCGCATTGTAGGAACCCGAGCTCTGAAGTGAGAGTCCAAGGGAGAGAAAGGAAGGGTTTAGCATGAGCTACATTTTGAACAAAAACCTTTTGCTAATATTAGTGAGGATGTGCATTATTCACCCATCTAATGCAAAGGTGCTGTTGCTATGTCTTTTTACTATTTTTTAGTGCCTCTCAGGTGACATTTTTAAGTTATATTACTATTTTAAAATTTAACCTTACTTTAAAACTATTTAAATGTTCTGCCAAATTTTAGTTTTGTAAACTGAAAGATGGTTGTAATAGTACTTGAAAGAACTTCACCGGCTTCAAGGGATGAATTAATTCCTAATTATCTATAACACCAACTCAAAGCAATATTACAGTAAATATCAACTAAGTGTGTCAGAAAAAAATAACCTTTAAGATTTATTGTCACAAATAACTTTCAACATACTTTCAAAAGGAAAACAATTGCTTTAAGTGTCTTAATATATTTTACTAGAATGTCAAAAACTGCAATTAAATGCTTCTACTTAATAGCTTTGTTCATTGGACAACAGTGGGTGACTTGAGGATGTTATATAATTTAACCATTGTCTATCAAATTAGGGAATTTAGCAAGCAAAACAAGAGACAAAAATCATCTGCTCCTGTCTTTCTTCTATGTCTCATCAAATCATGTCTGATTAAAGCTAGGTTCCCTAGTATTTAACTATTATTGAATGCAGTAATGAAAGGAGCCATGGAGATACTTAATTATCCACGCAGTAGGTGTCCAATGGAGAAGCTTCATTTTAACCTTTTCCTTTGTGATAAGATAATTACTGTCTGGTGCAATTGCTACTAATATAAATATTCACTGATTGCAAACTGTGGCCTAAAGGCTGTTACTGATAAAAGCTTCTCTGTGACCCTGCGGGGGTGCCATTGCTCATTTCTAAACAAATAAGGCCTCATCAACCAAAGTACTATCAGTGTTTCCATATCCAGAAAATTTAAATAAAATTAGAGGATAATTTCTGGTGAAGCATTATAAATACATTTTACTAAATCAACTATTCAGTAATGTTTCTTACTTTTTATTTAAAATAGACCCAGATAATCATCCGTGAGAATATGAATCTCTATTAGGGTGATTATCCTGTTACATTTTCATAAACTGTTTTGAAAATGCAAGCCAGAAACTTGTCTTAAGGCGGTATTTCTATCCATCTATATTGTGTAAGGAAATGTTTCCTTGCTCAGAAAACTAGAATCAATTAGCATTTTCTTAATATACTAAATATTCCACAAAATATAGATGGCAAATACTAACAGATGGTATTTATATGCTACATCAATTCACTGCTGAGAAATGGTAAAGATTTTGACCCTTAAAGACTTCATGATTCTTCTGAATAAACAAGACATAAAAAATAGTCAATTTGCTATTTATGCAGCATAGTAACATCCTGTTCAAATTCCTTTTACCTTGCAGTTCATATATTTTTGGATTCACATTCTTTAAGAATTGCAGTGCCTGATTTAAACTCCAAATTAATTGCCCTTGTTAGATAACAAAATGTGCACTTTCATCATCTAAGAGGACAGGAAAGAATTTTTGAAAGAGAAATTATTTTTATTCTATAATATCTAAAGCATATATTCTAAATGAATCACTGCTGTTTTCATATTCATGAATGTTAGACCAAAAATGAAATGCCAGTGTAATTCTTTCTGGGGATTAGGTAATAGGGACTTAACAAGATATAAGTATACAACTATATTAAATTTTTCTCTCTCTAAAACCCTCCTAGTGTGTCTTCTGCAACTGTTCCTCCAAATTTAGCAAATTCATTATGATCTCAACATTTCCACATGCCTCTAATTACTGAATTTAAAATTTGCCCCTATTCCAAAGAGACTCTAACTCTAAATTTGTAAGACTGGAGAAAGTTAGCTATATTTTCAGATATTAGCATAGACACAGATTATGTCATTATTTGTGTTGTCCACTATGTTTTACAAAATTATTTCCTCATGTAAGTAAAAATCCAGCAAAAACCAATAAAACTAAAGTACTTCATATCTATCTGTTATATATATATATATATATATATATATATATATATTTCTATTTAAGTATTTTAATCCATAACTAAAATTTGATATAATCTCCAACTACTTGAAAGAATAAAACTAAATATATCTGTTTCCTGTGAAAAGTTGTACAGATGTACAGTCTCATAGTTTCCTTCAAATTGTTGGCTAATTTCTCATAGTTTCCTTCAAATTGTTGGCTAATTTCACACATATTTTTAGATGGATGAAATATTTCCATATTAATATGTATTCTGTGTTTCTATTTCTTAGGTATTTCTAATATCTATTTTTCTTATACTTTTACTCTATCACTTCATATCCTCACAAAACTTAAAATATTCTTAAAGTGTAGGGCAAAGTACATCAATAATGCCTAAAATAATAGAAAAGTCCAGGTTCCTTTTCCAGTTACTGATCATATGTTTCTCCTCTGATTACTTAATTTTTTGAAAATACGGTGTACACTTCTAGTGTCTTAATTTTTCTTCCCCTTGTATCTTAATCAATTCCATATTTATAGTTCTATTTCTACTTTAAAAGTTGTGGTGCTATATCTTGAACACTCTGGATATTTATCACTGGTCTTCTTTTTTATGTGTTTAGTATGGGGTCTACAAGGTCTCACTGCACAGATCAGACTTGTAGTGATCCTCCTGTTTTCAGCTCCCCGAGTGTTGGGATTACAGGTGTGTACCAGCATGGCCAGCTTTAATTGCCGTCTCAGCACACCCCAGGGAAGAGGGAGACTGGCACATCATACCAGGGGATCGAACCTCTGGCCCGTGTCAACCTATGAGTGTGCTTTAATCTGCTGAGCTATCTGGCTAGCCCTGTCATAGATCTTGTGAAGTATCACTAAAATCCATATTCTAAATTTTTTTGAGCAAACATTTAAATTGAACTCCCTAGCCTTAAATTTTAAGCATGGATAAATGATAGTTCTATTAAATGAGATTTTAATCAAATTGCCATTCATAGCAGTTATGAGCCTTCTTTGAGCCAAAGATTTTATGCTGAAGGTGTTTTCTGCATGCCTTTGAAAAATGTCCCTCCTTTGCTGCTGAAGGAGAGACAAAGGTGAGAGCTACTGGCAACGATGATGCCAAGACATGAAAATTTTAGTGTCCCTGAATCATCATATGGGAAATCAACTCACTGGCATGGATCCTACATTTTGCAGTATAGAGTAGGTGATAGACATTTTTAGTGTTTTTCAATTTTTTATATTTTGAATTTCTATTACTCTAACCATTCAGTAAATACATTAACCTTTGGCCCTTATTAGACATAGCATCAGTATTTGTTTGAACAGTATTTATCAAATCTTTTTCATTTTCATTTTATTTTATATTAAACACTACTGATCTTGCTCTGAGACTGGTTTTGGCTCTTTACTGGATTCTACAGTGTTATTAAATGTTAACATTTTACAAAGCTCAGGTGAGGAACAACTCTCTCCTTAATCTATTTTTTCTCCCTTAGTGAACTCACTCAATTATCACCTCTATTTAAAATTAGTTTTGATTTCAGACTCATATATCCAAATCAGTACTTAATATATTTGCTGTAATTTCTCAAGGTCAATTACAAATTACCATGTGAATACTGAAATGTTGATCTGTCTCTACAACTTTAGTTAATTTCAAATATTGTGCTTTTTACTCTAATATTTGTATACTGAAAAGATTTTTGGATATCCTTAGTGAAAAAATTAATAGATACTGTCTGATATACTTTTCTATGACTTTTGGAAAGTCTGTGAAATAACAATGAATTCTATTGTCTTGTAGCTACTGAAAATTCTCTAAAGTATTCCACATTATTTTAACTCATATAATTATAAATAAGTTTTTTTTCAATACAATTTTGGTTAATTTTTACTCCATGAAAGGAGCCACTTTTGCATCTGTTGTATGTATTTATTATTCCTGAGTCCCTGCATAATTAGTACAATTAAAGATTTTGACCTCTGTTGCTCTTATGTCAGCTTGAAAATCATAATTATGTCTTTTGAAATATTAATTTACTCAAATGATATTACTCATACTGTGTGAACCGAAATCCAAAATTATTGACACATTAATTTTCAACTACATTACCAATTATAAATTTTTTATTTCACTTTTTAAATATTTCCATCATCAGGGCTGGGGAAACTAGCTCAGGTGTCCAAATGTCTGGCAAGCACGGAGACCTGGGTTCAATCCATGCATGCCACGCCAGCTCTTCCCTGGGGTGCACTACTATAATCCAAGCACTGTGGAGGCTGAAACAGGAGGATCACAATGTGTCCGAGCTGCATAGTGAGACTGTGTACCAAATACATTAAAAAATAGTAATAATAAAATAAATAAATAATGCATCATTTCAATCTAATCTACTCCCAGCTTTCATCATCTTAGTCAGAAATTATTATTATTTAGAAAACTGTCACTATTCCCCACTTATGGCACCCAACATGCCATGGCCTACCTTCTTATAAATTGTTCTACAAGTTATATGCAACCACCTCATAATAAAATCCCTCAACTCAACTTCATTTGTTTACCTAAAAGTTAAAAAAGTCTCTTAAAATAAGAAACAAAATATTTACATTGTTAAGTGGTCTTTCCAATAACACTGTTTCCAACTGGTCAGTTTGGAAATTTTGTTAATAAAACCGTTATAAAATATTTAAATTTCTCTGTAATGCATTTTAATTTGGTCCCAAGTCTTGTGTGCTGCCGAAACATAAAACATTGCCTTTGCAGGCTTGCCAAATGGTTAAGCTGATTAAATCACCTACAAACAGGCATGGGCCCCCGGGTTCTATTCTCAGAGCTACTGTGCCAGCCCTGTCCCCAGTGCGCACGGAGATGGCGACTGAGACTGGGCGTGCTGATGTGTGCCTGTAATCCCAGCACTTGGGAGGCTGTAAACAGGAGAATCACTAAGTGTCCAATGTAGTGAGACTGCAAACACCATGTAGATCTTTCCCTAAAATTAAAAAAAAAAAAAATATATATATATATATATATATATATATGTATATATTATATATATATATATAGCGTTTCCATTTTAAGAATTTTCTAGATTTTCAATGAATTAAATTGTCATTTGTAGCAAAGTTTTTAATTTGTTAGGCTCAGCATTTTTATTTTTCTTTCTCTCTTTAGAAGATGAGGCAATACATTACACATTTAGAAAGAAATTATTTCCTTTATTTTTTTATTTTTATTTTTTGTGGTGCGAGGAATTGAACTCAGGACTCTGCACTTGCCAGGTAAGCACTTATTCTACTGAGCTATCTACTCAGCCCAGATATTTCTTTATAAAAATGAAGGCTTATTTCATTTCTCTCTTTACAGTTGAAAAGATTATATAGTACGCTAGGATTTGATAGGCTATACTGGCCTTATGTAGCTCATAGCTCTTTTGCATTCATTATTCACCAACAATAAAAAGGGAAGTGGCTTTATCTTGTAGTCCTGTACATTATTCTGTAGTTCCTTTGTCTGTGTCGTCCATGTGGAGGAGTCATGGCCAATGCTTGACCAGTTTGCTCTCTGTGAGAGCTTGAGAGAAAGTTTTCTCTTCATGTGACTCTCCCCAGGCACACTTTAAAACTTCAATCTCTTTCCTCTGTGGCTCCATAATCTCCTTGTTCAGAAAATTTGGAGCTCAACTGAGTTTCATGATGTTGCAGTACAGGTTTTCCTATGTCCTGAGTCCTCGCTGACCTTGAAAGGCTAGGGCCAAAATGTTGGCTGGCCTTGTGGCTCTTCTATTTCTCCAACTTTGATCTGTGAACTGAGGTTGTTAACCATCCAGAAGAAAAGCTGATTAGTATCCTGCAGCATAAACCCTGAGAGGACTTCACTGACCACATAGGAAATACAAAGTTCATGTGTTGGTATATAAGTCTTGATCTACCTAGGTCTTAACCATCCAGCAGAAAAGTATAAAAATGAAGTATACATTGTGAGGCCATAATATTAAGCTGAGCTGCAAATGGCTATGGTCAACAATTTCTTTGAATAACTCACCATGGTTGTAGAATGCTGGACTGTGTTGGATTGTGGTGTCGAGTTCGAGCACCGAAGTTAGTTGACTGTCAATGGAGTGCCCTTTTGACAGATGTAGACAAAGGAAGCGGTGTAGAAAAAAAAAAAATCATGATGTATGTGTATGGGCAGTACAGTTGGGATAGATAACGCTGTGCTTCTACATAATTCTATGAGAGGCAAGATCTGCACTAATGGTGGTTGGACAGGATATTATGTCGGCTTCTAGTACTACGGTTATCCACTAGGAAAATAATTATTGAATTTTTGATGTAATTCAGGTATAAAAAAAGAAAAGTAAGCAGCTACACTCTTAATTCACTGATAAGAGATATCTGCTAAAATAATATCTGTAAATATAATATCATGTATGCACCTTGTACAATACCAAAACGTTATGAAAACAGTTTGCAATGTATTAATTTATCGAATCTGTATGGTTAAGGTGTCTTGAAACTGTCTGATTGACATTTGTACTTCAATAAAATAAAAAAAAAATTAAAAAAAAGGGAAGTGGCCTGTCTAATCTCAGGAATCAAATACTATTCACACTTCTAACCTTAATCGCTAGTTTATCGTGCATTCTACCAGTTATCTCAGCATTTTAATTTCCTTTATTCCTTGAAATCAGTAGAAAGTGATGTCATGCGCTGTTACCTTCCCTGAATCTTGACGGCCCAGTCATCCTGCTGAAGGGTTTGCAAATGTATCTGGGTTTTCTTTCGTATCCTTTTTTGCTTCCGCAGATGTATTCATGGAGACACAAATCCTCCTCAAGACTTAAGGACTCCAGAATTAGAAAGAATAAAAGGAGTTTAAGCACTATGTACCAATATGCCATAACATCCCTGTATTACTGTGCTACACACACCTTAAAGTTCTAAACACATCTATTATGTAGAACAGTACTTGATATTTTTGTACCACAAACATTTATCAACTTAAAACATACGAAGAAACTTTTCTCATGTATTTATTACAAGGTCTACAGGGTCTCACTCCACAGATCATACTTGTAGTGATCCTCCTGTTTTCAGCCTTTCAAGTGCTGGGATTATAGACATGCGCCACCACACCCAGTGTTTTCCACCATCTCAGTGACCTCAGGGACTAGGTTTGGCACAGCACACCAAGGAAAACCTTTTCTTTTCTTTCTTTTTTTTTTTTTTGTAAAGGAATGTATATTCCAAATCAGATGTGGCAACACATGTCTAACCCAAGCATGGAGGAAGCTGAAGAAGAAAGATCTCTGTGAGTTCAAGCCTTGGATACATACTGAATTCAACACAGGCCCATTCTTCATAGTAAAACCTTATTTAATGTTACACATGTATATTTTCATTAAGATAATTAGATGTATTTATTTCAGCTTGAATGATTATGTATTATAATATGAATCTGTCACTTGACTTTATTATCTCAATTATCAAAATCATGCATGCTTTGACATTCCCTGATTAATATCTCAGTTGCAAATTGATTACTTGTCCATGTTGATAAAATAGCACTTCTTTTTTCTCCAATATTTCACACTATTAAAAGAACATAACTTTAAAGAAACACATAGTAGCTCCAGTTCATGTTGTTGTAGTCAGCTGAGTTAGAAATATTATAGGTAGTCAGACAGGGCTAGACCCTTAAAAGAGGTCAGCATTTAAGATAAGACCTTGCCGTTGTGAGGGACACAGGCAGTCCTATGTGGCCAGACCTGAAGACAGAAGATTAAACAAATACAGCCACATATCTCCCTAGAGAGTGATATTTTAAATAGGTTCCAATCACCTTGAGGAAGCCAGGAAGCATCACTAACTCAATGCCCAACAGGAAAGAACTCCTGTTCTGTATTCACGTCCACTTGCTAACTGACTCACTTCCCTATTTGATTCCTGTTTAATCAATTTTACCTGTGCAATTTCTTTTCTAATCTTATTGGTTGCCATAGTATGATCTCACCTCATGTTCAGATCTCATTCATGATTTTCACCTTAGACCCGCCTCACCTCATGGTTTTGCTCCACAAAAATCCTTAGAAAAGGCAGATTCCTGAGCAACTCAATAAATATTCTCCTGTTAGCCTCTATTGTCCCGAAAACTCATTCCTTGGATTTAGTAAACACAAGCTTGTCCCAGGTATTACCCTTAAAATCAATAAAATTCAAAGTATTATTTTGAATGAATAATTTTCTCTTTTTAACTTCTAAAGTGACTTTGTTATTTTTGGTAAATTTTTTTCTGAGTTTGTATTTTTCTGTTTAATGCCACACTTTTGTTTTGTTTAATGATTTTATTAATTTTAATAGAAAATTTTGTACTGAGGTAAGTTTTATTCTGGAACATTTTAATATTAATACATTTTTGCTTTCATAAAATATCTATTTAAACAATTGTTCATCACACTAAGTAGATTTGTGTGTGTGTGTGTGTGTGTGTGTGTGTGTTTGTGTGTGCAAGTCTCACTACACAGTTCAGACTCAGTGATCCTCCTAATTTGTGCCACCCTAGTGGTGGGATTGCTGGCATGTACCATCGTACCCAGATTAAGTAAATAAATTTTAAAATATAATAAGTTATATCTAGTATTGACAGTATTTTCTAGTTTCAGAATATATATGTAGCACTCATAATTTCCAATGTGACTGTATTTGAAAACAAGGCTATTAAGTAAGAAATTAAGGTTGACTAGAGTCATAAGGAAGGGAATCTAATTTAGTGAAGGGATCTCTTAAGAAGAAAAGATGTCACATGCATAAAAAGAAGATCTTAAGAAGACAAAGCAAGAAAGATTTAATGTCTGCCCCGAAGAGCTGGCGGAAATCAACACAGCTAACATCTTGAAGAAACATTTAATTTCCAGAACTTTGTGAATATAAATTAGTATTATTTAAGTCAACTAGTATGAGGAAATCTGTTATTACTTCCTGAATAACATAGCATCATTGCAAAAAAAACATTCTTGAAACACAAAAACTTAAAATGAAGAACTTAATTTCTGAAATTATAATAAGTACTATTATCCTAACACTAGAAATTTTATTGCATAAGATGTTCAAATGTAGTAACATTATTAAGGAAGATAAATAGTACATTATTTTCACCTAGATCATGCTAGTATTTAGCAATTAAATAGTATAAAATTTTTAAATGCTATAAAATTTTTGTTTAATGCAATGTCACTGAGGTAATTTATTTTTGTAATCATAATTCATTTGAGATATCCAAATAAAAGCTATATTAGGACTGTGAAACTCAAGTTTTCTGTACACCAGAAAATCAGAAAAGAAAAAAAAAAGTGACTCATTTTAACATAACAGAAAAGTAGTGTCAAACCAGATTTAGCTTAAAATATCTTTTTTCCATACTTCAATATTAATTCCTCATAGAGGTCAAACTTAAGATACAATCAAATAATTTCAATAATTTGCCTAATTTGACTTGTTCATTCCTAACCTGAATCCAATATAAAATTTAATACTTGATTTTTCATAATAAACTACCCCTAAGAACTACAGATAATTGAGGGTATTTATATAAACACTTACATTTCAAGCTCATAATATGCTTGAAAAGGAAATGGTTTAATCCTATAACAAATGAAGGCAGAGAACAGTTCAATAGAGTACTCTGTGGTTAAAAATATATGCTTTTAGGGCTGAGTGTATAGCTCAGTGGAATAAGTACTTGCCTGGCAAGTGTAAGACCCTGACTTCAATCTCTAGTACCATCAAAAACAATGTCATATTCTCCCTTGTTTTAAACCAACTTAAGGAGTTTATTCAGATAAGCACAAATAACTATCCTAGCCTACTTAATTAAGATATAGATATTTTAAGTCATCATGGCCATGGTAACAATAGAATTAAACAGAAAATCATCCTGCTTACAAACTCATAATGGACAAAATGTTGAGGTAAAGATTGATTGTGACTGCATACACAAAGGCTTATCATTAAAATGATGACTAAACCAGATTTTGCTTATGCTTTCTTTTTCATTTTGAAATAGGGTTTCACTCTTCAGTTAGCTTAGGCTGGCGCTGAATTCACCTTGTAGTACAGGCTGGCCTCAAACTTGCAATGATTATCATTCCTCAGCCTCACAAGTGCTGGGAATGACAAGCATGCATCATGACACCCAGCAGAATCAGTTTTGATGAGATGATTTTTATCTTAAATATCATCAAGTGAGGAAATACTTTTTCTCCTAGAAACCTAATATTGGCTGCCTTTATGTTGAATAGGTGTTAAATATGATGCTAATTACCTCATTTATAATTCAAATCCAAAGAAGGTATTAAATATCATTTCTATGAAAACAATATACTACCAATATTTGAAAATTCATGTTGATACTTTAAACTACTAATTTAGTTTAAAATTCAAGAATAACAAATAGTATGAGGAACAGGACTTATACTAGTTGAGGTGGTAACACTTTATTGTAGAAATTTCCAAACTACTTTGTTTATAATATTTTTATTATTTCATTATTTTTACTGCATTTCCTGCCAAAAGAGATATTAACAGTCCATTTTATTACAAAGTTAGGATCATAGTACTTACTACACATTGGTTTTAATAACTCATGATTAATTTGAAAATATAGTCTCTGAGAGTTTAGTGGAATACTATTACATATCTAGATGCTAGTAGGATGTATTGTTTGGAATTGGCACTCTTACAATTTAGACTGAAAACTAAAGCTTCCATTTCTCAGTATTAATTAGCGTTCACTTTGTAGCCACTTTTTAATCACAACAGTGTTGAAAATCCATTCACACAAGATATAATGCCTTTAAAAATGTATCACAAACATGGAAACCATGAACTTGCTGTAGTAAATAGCTCAAATATCTTATACAGATGAGGGTCATTTTCATACTTTCCATGAACCTCTTGCTGTGAACCTATGAACTTGCTAAAATCCTCCACGGTTCTTCAGTACACATATCAAGGCCTGAGTCCCTATTAAGCAGTCATATCTTATTAATAAATGTACATTACTGTGATCTTATCAGCCAATTTAAAAAATATGAATATAATGTCTCCAAATTTTAATGTCCCCTAATAAAACATATTTCATGTCCAGCAAATATGTGCAGAATATATTAGGTCTCTCTTATATTCACATTCTGAACACAAAAAGGTGCTCTAGCATAAATATTTTATAAATCTCAGTCCACTACAGTGTAATCTCTAATAGTCATGACTTCTGTTTTATAATTGTGCACTCATGTTGCTCTTCATTTCTCCACGAGCAGTTGCTGTATTTTGTAACTCTGCCAGTAAGTTGAGTTTACTTATAAATGATTGTTTGAAATTAAAAAAAAAAAAAACCTTTCAAATATTAACGATCATGTCTACAGGGAATTTATAATACAGAGAGAACAAAGATGTTTGTTTTATTGAAATTTTGAGTACCTTTAAACCCTTTTAACTTTGATATTTTTCATTTATATAAATATCTAGTGATTTAATATCTAATAAGTATAATGGATTTTTAAGGTCATTGAGATGAATTAATAAGAAATATTTTTCAAAACAAAATCTAATTTCATATTCATAAATATGAATCAATTAAAACATCAAGTGTTTGAAGGAGGCTTATAAGCACTATAAAACAGTAACAGTACTCAGAAGCAAATAAACATCAGGGTTTCAACTACTTTATTTATTTATTTATTTATTTATTTATTTATTTTTTTTTTTGGTGCAGGGTCTCACTATGCATGCAAGCCACATTCATAGTGATCTTCCTGCTTTTTGCCTCCTATGTGCTGGGATTACAGGCGCGCACCACCACGCCCGGATTGCATCGCCGGCTCAGCGCACCCGAAGGCGGGGCCGGCGCGGCTTGGGGAACCAAGGATCGAACACTGGTTCCTGCGCTTACCTAAGCAAGCGCTTAGTCCGCTGAGCTATACCGCCGGCCCTTCAACTACTTTAGAACAAAAAGTGGTGTGCTTTGTTTTGAGAATTTCCAAGTCATATGTCAAATCTCACTTTGTCATTTCTTGATGAATCCATACTGTCTATATCAATACACATTTTAAATCTAATGACAAAAGTATGTTAAGGGGAAGGGCACACAACTTATACTTTATAAAGGCTTGGTGGTTTTGCACTATTCAATTTTCCATTGCTTCGTAAAAATACTTGACACTTGAAATGTAAAGAAAAAAGTTATCTTCATCTCAGAGTTAACATGAGTTTAGTACACAGTCAGCAGGTTCCAAAGCAAAAAAGGCCTGGGGGAAAAGTTTTGCAGAGGAAAGCAACAAAGCCCATGGTGGTCAACAAAGAAGCAGAGCCAGGAACAAGATGGAACAATGCTTTTCCAGGTCTATGGAACTATGCACTCTTTACCACTCCTCACCTCTTAACTATACCTTTTGCTATGAGTTTGTTAATGGATTAGTATACCAATCAGAGTAGATATATATGATCCTACTAACTTCTGAAATTCTCACCTCTAAACATGTGAGGCCTTTTATTTATTATTTCATTTATGTTATGGCTTGTGTCTAGTTATGCACTCATGGGGCAGAATTCTAGAGTCTGTGATGAACTCATGACCCAATAGGCTATGGATGTGAGTACTGCTGGGACTACGGATGTGAGTATTACACTCAGCCTGTGGTGAAGAACCTGAATGAAACATGAGAGAGGCAGACTTGCTCTCTGCAGCCGTTGTTACCACTACTCCTTCCATTTGCTCCTGCTCTCTTGATTTTCGGTGCCACAATGAAAGGTTACTCTCTGCCATGTGCTTTTATGCTTGGATCAGTTAAGTATGGACTGAAACCTCCAATAACTGTGAGCCAAATAAACATTTCCTTCCCTAATTTTGAGTGTTGAGTATTTGTCCCAGCAATGAGAGAAGAGAAACTGAGACAGAATATGGTAGCACAGGAGTGGGGTCATTGTTGTGGCAAAACTTGACCTTGTGGATTACAAGCTTTTGGGAATGGTTTAAGGGAAGAGATAGGAAAGGTTTGGCCATGTCATCTAAGGGAGTCACTGGAACAGCCTCAGCTATTCTTTAGGGGATATTCTGGTCTTATCCTGTCAGAAGGCATACAGGCTGATAGAAATTCTGCCTGTAATGACCAGGCTGTGAGGGGTTTCTGCTGGGAAGAAGTACTGCACTGGGTGTTGAACTCTAGATGATTTGTGTCATGGCTTCGCAGAAAGTTTGTCTGCATTTTGCTTGTGTCCAGAGACTTTGCCTGAGACTGAGATTAAGCATGATGGACTGATTAATCTGGTAAAAGGAATGTCAAAGCAGCCAGTGAGGCAGTGGCATGGCTATTGTTGGGGGCTTTTAATCAGATTTATTTTTAGAATCAAGAGCAAAGAGCCCAGTAGGATTATTTAAAATGTGAGTTTGGCCAGAAAGGAAGCTCCAATAAATCTGTACAATGCAAAGATAGAGTAGAGAAGATCTCCATTGCCAGAGAATGGAAAGAATGGACTGAAGGCATCACAGGAGTCAGCAATTTTCTGGCCACAGAGAATTCTCTTCTAGAATGGCATCCGCACCAGGTTCCAGAAAGGCACCTGTATGGACATTTATTTTTTGGAATCAGGGGCAAAATGTCCAGCAGTCCCAGCCCTTAACTGCTACAGCCAAGAGAAAAGAAAGGCTGGCTACTGATCCAGCTGGCACAAGACCTTGGCATCATCCATATGGCCCTATTTTTGGGTGCATTCAGAATGCAGAAGTTCTGAGGTTCAGAAGGTTCCCCCTTTGACTTCATAAGAAGACATGGTAGGTCAGGTAGTATGCCCCTTGGGAGGCAGTATTTAAAGCTGTGAGTGAGAAGCCTTTTCAGTGGAAACCCAAGAAATTTGGAAAAGCCAGGACTGTGGATAATCTAAGAAAAACTGCAAAAAGGGAGCAAAGCTGGCCTAAGAGACAAATCATGGGATCTACCACCAAGAGTGATATTGGGGCATAGCTACATGGAGCTAACAATTTGCAACAGATTGCTTTGGATGTTCCACATGAACTAGAGTACTTAGTGTTTGTCCTTCTGGATTTTGGACTTGCTCTTTTCCCAATGCTTAGAATCCTCTTGTTTGTACCTTTTGAAATGGTAATGTTTATCTTGTGCCATTCAATGTTGCATGTGTTTAACTTTTCATTTGTACAGGTTTCACAGCCTTAAGCCTTAGAGTAGACTTGGGACTTGGACTTTTCAGCAATGCTAAAATAGCAGGACTTTGACAACTTTTAGAGATGGACTAAATTATCTTTTGCACAAGGTAATGTGCATGAGACTTTGGGGGTTTAAGAGAAAAATGCTATAGTTTCTGTCTTGTTGTCTCCTAAAGGCTTATGGACTGAAGGGGTGGTCTTCTAGAGTTTTTGATCAACTCAAGATCCACTGATTTATTGGTGTGAGTACTACTGGGATTATGGGTATGAGTACTGTACTGTCCGGGGGAGGATACCCTAAATGCAGCATAAGGGAGACAGACTTGCTCTCTGTAGCCATTGTGGCCACTCCTCCTCCCACTGCTCCTGATTTATTGCTTTTGGCCACCATCATAGAAGGCTGATCTCTGCCATGTGCAGCTCTGCCTTGAAGACAGCTGAGTATAGACTGAAACCTCCAGCAACTATGAGCTGAATAAATGTTTCCTTCCCTAATTTTGAATATAAAGTATTTGCCCCAGCAACGAGAGAAGAGCAACGAAGGTGATTTGTTTATTTATTTATTTACATACTTACTTAGTTAATCTCTTTGCTTTGCAATTCAAGCTGGCCTTTAACTCACTGAGTAATCTAGTCTGACCTCAAATTTGTGGACATCTTCCTGCCTCAGCATCTCGAGAGCTGGGATTACAGATGTATTTTACTATTCTTTGCCACATGAGGATTTTTAGATCTTTAAACTGTAATGAAAGCTTTCTGAACTCTACTGGATTTTCAGACTGCTTTATAATCTTCAAATCGTTAAACTGTTATTTATGCAACAATTTTCTTGGAGAGCTCAGGCATAACTATGTTATATGTTAGGTTTGAAATATTCTGAAATAGGGTGTAATTAGCTGGAGCAGAAATGTTTCTGTCCTTGAACCTCAATAAACACAGGGTGTACTTCAACACTTTACTAAACATTTATCTTGGAATGGGTGCATAATTCCAGTGAGTGCCTGTTTGATAGGTTCCATCAGCCATGGAGCAGTCTGGGTGGGTTTTGGAGCCATTTGATACTACAGCTAAAGCAGAGAAACTTTTCTGAGCTTTGGTGGAAGAACATAGCTTCTCCATGTTTTCCATCAGTAGTTAATATATTGATTTTTATGTAATATTGTGCATAGGTACCCTCATCATTGGAATCAGACAGATCTTAAGTAATAGAAGAGTAACATATTGCAGATTACTTTTACTATAAATAACTGTCCAATTTACTCACCACATTATCAAAAGATACTATTACAGGCCTCTTGTTAATTTGAAAAGCATGACTTTAGTTTTCATGGAATAGATAAAATTCATAGCACCAGAAAACATTCTCAGTTTTCTATGTTCTTGCTAGTGCAATGTTATAGCTTGGCTACAACCTCACCCAGTTAATTCAATTCAACATACCCCGATGTTCAAATTATAATATAAAATAGTAAAATGATGTTATAATGTGTAATCTTTATATATCTTGTCAATATCCTCATGCACAGTGATGCATTAGATGATGTATTTCCACCCCGGATGGGCACACTGCTGTGAGCATAGTTAATTGGGAGGATGAAGCAAGAAGATCACAAGCTGAAGTCTTGCTGTGAAGATGGTCAGGCCTTGTCTTAAAAAATATAATATTTTAGCCTGGAAATGCAACTCCGTGGTGGTAGAGCACTGCTGTATTTGATCACTAGTAAAGCAAAGGAAAAGCACAATGGAGTATTTACATTTCATACTTTGATTATTCTATTTTCAGTGCTAGGTCTTACTAATCTTGTGAGCCCACACATGTATACTGTTTTTTGCAAAAAGACGCATTTACAGATGGATTTTTATCTTCTAATCATCTATTCTGTCATTTCTTCACATCAATTTTCCAAATTCTTCAGGCAGTGCTTTTACACAGTCATCTCATACAAAGAACAATTTCTTTTAATCCTTAGAAGGAAATTTTCTCCTTGTATTATTTAGTTTTCTAATCCTTGGAACACAATCCCCATGGTTTCATCCATGATTAGCTAGCTACACTGCAGAAATATCATTCCAAGTGGATATGATGAAATAAAGATGGCAAATTTATAGTGCTCAGAATGTGGAGCAAGAAAGCAGTGTTAAAGGAGAACAGGCAAGAAACTAGAAATGATACCAAAGCCATGCCTTCATAAGTGATTCAGACACACCCAGATACTTGCTCTTCAAGTCTCCCAGGTGTGTCCTACAGCCAATCATTTTGACTCTCCCTCCCCTTGTTGATTTTATGCCCAAATGTCTCTCTTTACATCATTCTTAGTCTCCAAGTGAAGAAAATATCAAGTTCATATTTCCCCCTAAAATGATATAATCATCCTTATACAACTAAAATGCAATGATCCCTTTCTTGCAAAAGTCTCAAAAAATCCAAAAGTCCAAGTCAAATTATTTTCTAAGATTCAAGTCATACTGTTAGTTGCTCTCATTTACTCTCCAGTTATTCTCTACTGAAAAGAAAACCATTTGATTCTGAAATTTACCATTTACATCTAGTTTTACACTTTGCATAAATAGAAAATTACAGCACACACTGTTTTGAATCTGGCTTCATTGTGTAGTAGTTTCATATATGTGAAATTCCTTGATCTTACAGAGGGCAGCAAGAGTTATGTTACGTCATTGAGTAGCATGATCTTGTACTGATACATCACACTCAAGAGTCTATTCTAGTACTGAATGACATCTGGAATACTTTTAGTTTGTGAATATTATAAAAATATAACAGTAAACATTCTTTTATGTTTCTTGATGCGTCTTTGACTTCAGTAAAATAACAGAACTATTAGGTGATGGTACAATTGACCCTTTTCCAAACCAATTATGCTATTTCCTTATTTGTACTAGTATGGTATGAAACTTACAATTGTGCCATAGTTTTGCCAACATTTGGCTTTGTGGATATTAAAATATAGAATATATATATATATATATATCACATTGTGGTTTATATATATATAATATATATATATATATTATCACATATATATATATATATATATATATATCACATTGTGGTTTAATTTACATTGTTTAATGACAAGTGCTACTGCATATATTTTTATGCTTATTTCACATTAATTTTTCTTTTCTGTGAAATACATTTTTGGATATCTTTTTACTCTTTCATGAAAATGGTCATCTTTTTTATGTATTTAGTACAGCATCTATAGAGTCTCACTGCACAGATAAGGCTGATAGTGATCCTATGGTTTTCAGCCTCCCAAGTGCTGGGATTACAGGCACCCACCACCATATTGAGTCTCAGTCTCTTTCTAAGTGTGCCCTGGTGGCACAGCCTGAGTGGCCTGCAAGGGATTAAGCCAGTTCCCTGTGTGTACCTAAGTAGGCACTCTAGTCTACTGAGCTATCTGGCCAGCCCTTTGGTCATCTATTTTTAAGTTTAATTATTCTTATTTATTCTATATAATCCTATGTTAAATATACATTTGGCATATTCTACTATTTGCATTATTTAATTTCATCTCATTTCCAATAGGCAAAGTTCTCTCTCTGTCTCTGTCTCTCTGTCTCTGTCTCTGTCTCTCTGTCTCTCTCTCTCTCTCTCTCTTGCTGTCCCCACTCTCTCTCCCTCTCTCTTTATTTTGAGTAAGAATTACAAATTTCACTAGTGTCTTCATAGGTAATTAATAATAATAATTGAGAAGTTAAACGACTACTAAATAACGTGGTAGTGAATTTGAATTGGCACATTATTTTCAATTTCACATAGGATAGAGAAAACAATGGATGATGAAATTAATTGTATATTTCAATTGTCAGCAAAGAATATAAAAAATATCCTTACTTCAAATAAATAGTAAATGTCAAGGATGCTGGTTTTAACAATTATTTGCCTTGAATTGATCCTGATACAGTATCACTCCATACTCTACAAATATTTACATTTATTATGAGAAAATTAAACATTAGAAAATAATATAACTTTAGATTAAGAATTTCTATTTGCTAGGATTTTATTGAGGATTTGCCATCAAGAAGATTATATAGCATGACCTGGTAGGAGTCATCCCAGGGATGCAAGGATGGTTCAATATTCAAAAATTTATAAATGTAATACACCATATCAATAGAGGCAAATATAAAAACGACATGATCATCTCAATTGATGCAGAAAAGGCTATTGATAAAGTTCAAAACTCATTCTTGTCCAAAGTCCTACAGAAAATTGGATTACCTAACCTCTATTTCAATCAGATAAAAGCCATCTATGACAATGCAAAAGCTAATATAATTCTCAGTGGGGAAAAGCTGAAAACTTATACTCTCAGATCTGCTACAAGACAAGGATATCCTCTATTACCAGGTCTATTCAGTATAGCTCTGGAATCATTAGCTAGAACCATTAGACAATGAGAGAAATAGACGGGAAAAGAATAGGTAAAGAAGAAGTTAAATTATCATTATTTTCAGATGGCATGATATTTTCCTTGGAAGATCAAAAAAACTCTAAGAAGCTACTAGAATTGATATATGAGTTCAGTAGCATAGCAGGATACAAAGTCAATACTGAAAAGTCCATAGAATCCCTCTGCACAGATAACAAACACACTGAGATGGAAATTAGAGAAATAATACCTTTTACAATAGCACCACAGAAAATGAAATTCATCTTAGAATTCATCTAACTAAAGAAGTCAAAGATCTTTTCAAGGAAAATTACAGTACTCTATAAAAAGAGATCACAGAGGATTTCAGAAAATCAAAAGATATTCCCTGCTCCAGGATGGGAAGAACCAACATTGAGAATATGACCATACTCCCAAGATTGCTGTAAGGTTTAATGCAATCCCTATCAAACTACCACCAACATACCTCCCCAGACCTAGAGAAATCATTCCTAAAATTTTTTTTGGAAGCACAAAAGACATAGAATAGCAAAGGCAATCCTGGGCAAAAAAAAAAAAAAAAAAAAAAAAAAAAAAAAAAAAAAAAAAAAAAAAAAAAAAAAAAAAAAAAAAAAAAAAAAAAAAAAAAAAAAAAAAAAAAAAAAAAAAAAAAAAAAAAAAAAAAAAAAAAAAAAAAAAAAAAAAAAAAAAAAAAAAAGGTTAGGAGGCATTACAGTTCCTGACTTGAAATTATACAATGAAGTTAATGTGATAAGATTAGCATTGTACTGGCAAGAAAATAGATCCAAAGATCAATGGAATAGATTAGAAGATGCAGAAGCCTCTACAGAGACACTCAGCCACATGATTTTCAACAAAGGGGCCAAACATGCTTACTGGAAGAATGATAGCCTCTTTAACAACTGCTGTCGGAAAAACTGGCTCACTACATGCCAAAAACTAAAACTTGACCCAGGTTTGGCACCATGCACTAAGCTAAAGTCAAAATGGATTAAAGATCTAAATATTAAAACACAAACAATAAATCTCCTAGAAGAGACATAGGAGGAACTCTTGAAGACATAGAGGTAGGCGAAGAAGTCATGACCAAAAATCAAATCACATGGGTAATACTTGAATGAATTAACAATCTCCTCTTATTGAGAAGATTTTGCACGTCAAAAGAAATTATCAACAAAGTAAAAAGACAACCCACAAAATTGGAAAAAATTCTTGGCTCATAAGTTCTCAGACAAAGGTCTGCTCTCTAGAATTTATAAAGAACTAAAATCCATTAGGGCCCCCAAAGTTAAAGACCCAATCTAGAAATGGGTATTCAAGATGAACACACTCTTCTCAGAGGACGAAATTAAAGAAGCGAACAATATATGAAATAATGTTGCACATCACTAGCCATCCATGAAATGCAAATTAAAACAACACTGTGATACCATGACACTCCAGAAAGAATGACTATCATAAACAAATCAACTAGCAACAAATGTTGGAGAGGATATGTGGAAAAAGGAACACTTCTCCACTGCTGGTGAGAATGCAGAGTGTTGCAACCATTATCAAAATCAATGTGGAGACTTTAAAAATCTTGCACTTAAAATCCTATTCAAACCAGCTATCTCCCTTCTGGGAATTTTCCATGGTGCACTCAAAATGTTATGTCATAATGTTACATGTGTACCTATGTTTATAGCAGCACAATTTTTCGTAGCCAAAAGTTGGAAATAAAAAAATGCTCATCACCTAGGAATAGATGAAAAAGATGTGGTATTTTTATACAAGGAAGTATTACTTAGCTATAAAGAATGATTAACTCAAAAGCTTCATATTTAAGTGGATGCCAGTTGAAGTTATACTCGTAAGTGAAATAAACCAGACATACATGTGTAAATATTGCATAGTCCTCCTTGTATAAGAAACCAAATAGAGAGCTAAAATAGAAAGATATAATACAATTGAAAGGAAAGCAAGAGTTTGAGATTTAGACAATGAGGAGAGAGCAAGGTGAAAAGCCTGGAAACATGGCAGGGGCTAAACCATACATTTATATGCACAAATGGGTAAGACAATGATCCTCAGAAACATCAGCAGGTTTTTGAAATGAGCAGTTAATTGGTCGTGTTCTCATCCTGACTAAATATGTATGCTGATACCTGGGAACTAAGCAATTGCCCCGAAGATAGCAATGTTTAATAGCAGGGTCATGCTTGAAATCTGTCATCCTGTTCTTCTAAATAAGTACTGTGGGTCAGGACATACCAGTTATTGCCATACTGTCTCTCAAGTAAATGTTTTTTTTTTTTTAAATAAGGGTAATAAATGAAAAAAAGGATAAGAAAAAAAATGTCACAGGACTGTCCTACTACAATGTTATATATGCTGAGATTTCTAAATATCTGTGTAAAAATATGTTTATTCATTTTTTAAAGTATCTTCTTTATTTTTTAATTTTTTTGTTCATATCTGTAGGGACTTAAAGTTTAACATATTAATACTTGATGGAAAGTACCTGTTCCATGTTATGCCTAAGATAGTTGATCTTCAGACAGGTTAAGCCCAACTGCATATGTTGTAGTGTAATAGTATACTTCTCTGTTGGAAGGTTAACAACCGAAGTTTGCAGACCAAAATTTAGAGAAAAAGAAGGGCTACAAGGACAGCCATTATTTTTGTTTAGCCTTTCAAGGTCAGTTAAGACTCAGGACATAGGAGAATCTCCACTGTAACATCATGTAACACAGTTGTGTCTGAAATTTTCTGATCAAGGAGATTAGGGGCCTACAGAAGAATGTGATCAATGATGCAGAGTGTGCCTATGAAGAGACACATGGAGAGAAAACTTTCTCTCAGGCTTTAACAGAGAGAAAATTGGTCAAGCAATGGCCATCTCATTCACATGGCTAGAGGTCTACAAGGTATGGTACAGGGTTTCAGAATAAATCCTGAGGGGACTTTACTGACCTTATCAGATAGAAACATTGCATTTTGTTTCTTATTTGGTCTTGGTTTATCTTGGTCTTAACCATCCAGAAGAAAGGTATAAAAATGAAGTATAAAAATTAAAGACATATTAATAGGCTGAGCTATAAAACACAAGTCAACAACTTCTGACATTGCCAGTCCTACAGACAACCCACTACTCTTATGGACTTCTGTACTGTATTACAATGTTTTGCTGAGTTCACACACCTACTATATGTAAATAACAATGGAATACACTTCTCTGACAAAACTAAACAAAAAAAGGTGATGCAAATGAATGACGACTTTGTATCTGTACATTCAAAGTAGTTAGAATAAATAAACAGCTTAATTCAATGAATAAAAAGATTTGTTTTATTAGTGTTTGTGAAAAGGATATCATGTCTGCATCTTGCACAATGAATAACCACTACGATAGCAATATGCAATGTATTTATCATTGAAACTGTCCTACTGATTGGGTTTGAAACTGTCCTATTGTTATTGTTTCTCAATAAAATTACTAAAATATTTCTAAAATTAAAAAATCAAAAAGTGACTTGGATGATAGCTGACTGGTGCAGTAATTGTGTTACAGATAGAAGTTTTCAGTTTTATTTTTTGGCACACACACACACACACATACACACACACCAACACCACATGCAAATTCCTCTGAGGACTGAAATATGAATTTGAGATTGAATGTGTACAAACTGAGCTTAAATACTTCATATACTTATTTTTTAGTTTTCTTATTATTTCAATGAAACTGTCATGAATCAAAGGAATGAGTATAAATAGGTTATGTAAGGTATAATTCTAAGATATTTACAGGCATTCATTAACCCTTAAATTACATATTAGAAGAGACTTCATTTCACTTATATGTTTAAGACAGAGTTGGTTTATCAACTCTGTAAATGCCTAATTATTATAATGTCATGGTAATTCATTTCAAATGATTCCAGTTAAAACAATTATATATATTGTTTCTATTTGACATAACTTTATTACAACTCCACTTTGTTAAATTTTATGCTAGAAAGGTGAATAGAGTAATCCAAGAGTATCACATTATATTAGAAAATTGTAAAGTAAGCTAATATTAATTGTAAAGTCAGCTAATATTAATTTGATATTGCTATATATATATATATATATATATATATATAATATTTCAGTGTTTTTTAAATAGTCATAGTTTCTAAGATGACAATCTTTAGCTTTTAATGATTATGTTGCTGCAATCTTATAATACGATTTTGGGATTCTACATTTTCCTAAATAATCCACTTACTCAACTTAAACACCAGAAAAACTGCTTCAGAACTGGCCAGATAGCTCAGTGGACTAAAGCACAAGGATTGGTATTTGGTTCCTGGCCTGCAGTGCCGCGGAGACAGTGATTGAGATTAGGCATGGTGGCTTGCACCTATAATCTCAGCTCTTGAGATGCTGACAACAGGAGGATCACTGTTTTGGGTAGTCTGAATTGGGTGGTGAGACCCTATACTAAATACATTTAAAAAATAAAATAAAAATTAAAATAAAAACTATTTCACACTCTAAGTGCTCATTTTGAGAATTTTGAGTACAAATGTAGTACTAATTATATCACTAGTTTTACATTTTATTTATAAATATAAGTGATAAAAGAAAGAAAATCACTAAGATATTTAAACACAAGGAGTGTACTTTAAATTTTGAGAAATAATTTTACAGTTTTGTGCATAAGAAAGTTTGAAAATTTTGTAATGATATTTTCATTAACTTATGTAACATCAGTAATAAAGAGTTCATACTTCCCAATTACTGATTAAACATTTGAAAACTCAGGTGATTTCTAACATTTACTTTGACTTCTCAAATACATGATATTTCACTATTCTCTGTGTACTTAAGAAAAGTATACAAAACTTTGAATGACCTAAAGCTCAGATTCCCCACTAATGAGGAAGAGATATACTCTGACACTTTATTGTAACTCTTATTGTAAACACATCTGTCTTTTGTGTCTACTTAGTGTCATTTGTTATACTTCTCTTACTGGGTGAACTTGCTGAGTGAAAGGACCTCTAAAATTAATGAGTGAACCATCAGTGGAGTTGAGCCATGATTTGCTTTACAACATTTTCATAATACAGATAAATAAATTTCTTTAAGAAGTAATTTTAAACATTTATGCAGTATACTAGAAATGCAACTGTATTATTTCTAGAAATCCTGCCATTATAAGATCTGAAATGCCTTTCTATGAAATATTTTGTAAAATTAACAAATATAAATAATAAAAGGAGATCTTATAGTACAAATATGCTACTTAATAAATGGTAAACTAAATATGCATGCATTACTACCCGGGGTGAGAAAATGAATTTCCAATCTACAAGGAGATTTCAAGGTCACTTTCCAGTTAGACTTTCTGTGTAAATGGCAAAACTAAACCTAATCTCAATTTTCTTAGCAACCAACATCCTGCTTCTCTTTTCAGTCTTCCATTTGTATCACATTGTTTTAAATATTAAGGAATTGTAATTATTCCCTTTTCAGAGCATTAATTTAGAATTTAATTTCACTTCTTATTTTGTCATTTTGTCTGTGTTATGACATTTACTGTATTCTGGTTTACTATAGATGCATTTAATGATTAACTTGTATACAAACAAAAGCCATAGGATATCTAAACTGTATTATTTTCTTTTTGAATATTTTGTGTATGACAGTGTCCATGAAAGATTAAGTCATACTTGTATATTACACGTGTACTTAATAACAAATTACATTATTAATTCATGCAATCAATATTATATCTTAATTTAACTGTATATTTGTTTTTTTAATTTTTTAATATTTTTGTCTTTTTGAGACGGTCTCACTATGCAGTTCAGGTTGGCCTTAAGCTCATTTTGTAGATCAGGCTGGTCTTGAACTCACAACAATCCTTCTGCCTCAGCCTCCCAAGTACTGTGATTACAGGCATGCACCACCACACCCAGCTATATTTGCTTTAGTGTCTACTGACTTTCTTGTCCCTGTAGTTAATCTTCCAGTTCATGTTTGGAATGATATTTACTCTGCCTCCGCAAAGTTCCTTACTCAAACTTATTGAGGTGTTAGTCATAAAAGCTTTAATTATTTACTATTTTGTCTCAAAAATATTTAAGTTTTATGCTAGAGAACATTATTCAAAAAATGGTAATTCCTTGCTTAATAATTCTGTTTAAGGGTATGTAACTTTTCTTTTAAATTTCCGTGGTTATTATTCTTGTAGAGAAGAGAGAATTCCATATACTAATCAATGACAATTTCACCATTGAAAATTTTCTTTTTTCTCTTTATCGCCTTCTTTCTCTCTCCCTCTGTCCCTTCCTCCTTCCCTCCCACGCCCCCCCTTCCCTTTTAATGTATTTGGCACAGGTTTTCACTGTGCAGCTCAGACATACAATGATCCTCCTGCTTTCAGCCTCCCCAAAGCTCGAGTTATAGGCAAGTGCCACCATGCCTGGTCTCAGGGGCTGGCTCAGCATGCCCTGAGGCAGGTATGCTGCAGCATGTGATGCTGGGGATTGAACGCAGGTCCCTGTGCTTGCCTAATCAGGCACTTGGTCAGCTGAGCCTTCTCACTGGCCTATTTATCTCTTTCTCTTATAGTCAATGATAAATAGACATATGAGTTTGACATGTTGTATCTAATTGTTTAATATTATCTGAGATACATTGAAGTTCTTTTACTTTGACTTGTCTTTTATTTCAACTGTTACGTATTTATCTAAAATTTGTGTTACTGTCTGTCCATACAAAAAGTCAAATTAGAAGTTCACAACATACTTGCCTTTTATATCTTTTCTTGAATTTTTAAATTCTTGTATCATTGATGTTTTCTATTTTTATGATCATCATGTTTTCATATGACTCTAGAATTTCTATTTGTTTTTAAATAATTTTATTGAGAAATGAATAATAATGAGACAGTTTCAAAACCTCTTAGTAGGACAGTTTCTATAATAAATACATTGCATATTGTTGTCTTAGTGGTTATTCATTGTATAAGATGCAGACATGATATCCTGTCCGTAAACACTATTAGAACAGAATGTTTTGCTTATTGAATTAAGAAAATATAGGTGTATATCTATCCTAACTACTTTGAATATACAGATACGAAAAGTCATTCTTTGTATCCCCTTATTCTCTTTATTTTTGTTAGAATATTCTACCATCATTGAAATATCGTAGGTGTATGTAGAATTTCTATCTGTGTTTTTAAAAATCCATATGGTTTGTATGCATTCTAGCACTCTACTTAACTATTCTGTGTTTTTTGTTTTACCCTTTTTAAAAGATAATATAAAAATAGAAAAAAAAAACCTTAGAATTAATCAGAATTTTGCTAAACAAAATGGAGGAATTCAACAATGGTTATATCACATATCGCTATCTTCAAAGCGGTTTTTTAGATTATCAGATATAAGTCTATAAAACGGATGAAAAATTATAAAAAATTAAATAGGAGAGAAAAAAAGAATTAAACATCAGGGGCCGGGGAGATGGCTCATGAAATAAGTACTTCCGGCAAGGGCCGGAATTCAATCCTCAGTTCCAAAAAACAAAAAACAAAAAACAAAAATAAAATAAAACAAAGTAAACATTAACTGTTTCTTTCAATAGACCAGCACAAGGCAGCAGTACAATTATCCAATTATCCAGGCTATCCAGTGTTTATGTGTTCATGCGTGTGTGTGTGTGTGTGTGTGTGTGTGTGTGTGTGTGCATATTTCTTTTTACTTTCCTTGTTTTCTCCTTTAATTCATCCCAGTTATTCCTTACCTTGGAACAGCTTCTTTCACTTTCACAGTATCCATTGTACCTTTCAGATCCCATTTACTCTTTCAGGTTGTTACTCTAGGCAGGCACTATAATTTTCCCACATGCAGCTCTAATTTATTTCACTTATGAGTATGATCTCTAGTTGCATGCATTGCCCTGTAAATGCCTCAAGTTTATTTTTTATAGCCAACTAATGTTACATTGTATAAAAACACCACGTCTTTCTTTGGTTATCTTTTCCTCAGTTGATGGGCATTTGGGTTATTTTCAAAATTAGGCTATGACAATATCATTATGGTATGATGCTTTCCATTTTTTTGGAAAAATATTCACAAGGAAAATAGCTAGGTTGAGTGGAACCTTTAACACTAGTTTTCTGATGAATTTCCATTGTGGTTTTACCAGTCTATGCTCTCACCAAGAGTAGGAAAGTGCTCCTTTTTACCACAGCTCCTCAAACATTTTTTATCAGTTGACTTGAGACAGTGTATTGTTGGCCTTAAACTCACTCGGTAACACAAGTTGGCCTCGCAGGTGGAGTAAGCGTCCTGACACAGTATCGGGATTACAGGGTCCACCACCACATCCAGCTTAAACTGTTTTGTTATTGTTACTCTTGCAGTTGTTTTTGTCCTTTATTACATTAAATATGGTGAATTTATACTCTAAATTGATTGTTCAATATGTTAATACCACTACTGCTGAAATGTTTGCGTATTTGTGAGTGGATAAGTGCATGTGCAAAAATATATTAAGTTTTCTCATATGCCTATCATTCAGTGTTCAGCATTTTGATTTTTGAAAATTTATTTATTTATATATGCAATTTCTTTATAGCAACACAGCTGGTGTCAAGGCCACCACAGCATGCGGAACCAGGATAGAACTTGGGTCCTCGCACTGGCCAGACAGGCGCTTAGTCGACTGAGCTGTCTCCCCAGCCCTGAGTGTTGAACATTTTGAAAAATTGTCTTACAGAATTTGTCTCTAGCTCATACAGTTTCCTTGCAAATGTCTTTCCATTAGCTTCTCCAAAATGCTAGAGTTATTCTCTTTCCTATTTTCATGTAAGATCATTCATTTTATAGGACTTGACCTTTTCTAGGTGGACTTATGTAAAGCTTTTAAAAGAAATCAGATGAACTTCTAGTTCACAATTACTTCTGGACACTCAATTGAACCTATTGGCTTACAAAACTAATACTTTTGTGGTTGTGTAAAACCTCAGTTTTTGAAAAATATTGTAATTTCAAATTTCAGCCCTTGTAATTTTTGGTGCATGAATATAAAGTATAAGTGAAAGAACTTACTCAAATTATTTTACAAAAAACTTGGGTTAAGAAAGCATAAGAGAGTTATTTTTGTTAATAAAAATATAAACTATGAATATGGAAGTTACAGGGTACTTATGGAATAAAACTGAGTGATATAGAAAACTAAACACATATTTGAAACACATACAGTTGGGTATGTCGGGCACATTAAGATGTCAGTATTTAAGGGGAAGGGTTAGGATATTCTCAGATGTTTGTAAATATTCAGCTTGCAAATATGTGCTTAATATCTCAGGCCTGGATGTTATTGAGCACATATGAGCCAGGGACTGCAATGGCAGAGCACGTCAGTGGAGATGAGGTGTGTGCAGAAACTGGCAATGACGTCAGTGAGATAAAGAAGAAGGCAAATAGTCATAAAAGTAAACAAGATAAAGTGTTCTACCTTGGAGTCAATAATGAAAACCTTTGCTGTTAAATCAAATAAGAAAAATAACAAATAACAGAAAATAAAGAACTAACAAATAGATTTATAAAATGAAGGTTCTCAGTGACCTTGATAGAAGCACTGTTAGTAGGCTTGTGGGAGCAAATTCCAATGGGAGTGATTTCTCAGAGAGAACGGGAAGGGCATCCTCAAAGTGTCAAGTGTGTGTCTCCGTGTGTCCACGTGTGTGGTCCTCGAAGGTAGATGTGGGAAAGAGGGGCAGGAAATGGATGTGTAATGGTGAGTGCTAAAAAGAAAAGTTTGCCTTTGGTTTTACTTTATTTTGTTGTGTTTTGTTTATTTATTACATCTGTTTGAACTTGGGAAAAGCAACAGCATGCTTGTATGCTTGAATACATTTTGTAGAGCAGAAGGTAATATTGATGATGCTGGACATAAACAAGAAATTGCTACAACAATGTCCTTCACAGGCAAGATAATATATGATGTATGGCACATGTGAATTGGTTGGTCCTTAGGTGAAATATCTCATTTCTTCTACTGAACAGAAAGCAAACTATGCAGGGACAGATGTTAATAGATCTATAATGAATTATGAACCTGTTGGGAAGCACTGTAATTATTATAACAATTTTATTTGAGTAGTGGGAAGTAAGGTCATCATTTGAGTGCACAGATAAAATGGCTCAATTCCTGGTTTAAGGGGAAAAAAGGGATGAGTCATAAGTAAAATCTTAAAAAGGCTAGTGTGTCAATGAGTTGCCAAAATTTTGTATGAATATAAGGAACAGTGAGTGCCACTTGAGGCTAATGATCGTGAAATAAAATGAGGACAGCAATCATGATTACGTCTTTCATAATCAGTGTTAAATCAAGATGGACTGAAACCACTGAAAATGAATTTGAATCAGTGAAAAATACAGAACATGTTTTAAGGTAGTGGTAAAAATGAATATTAACATGCAAATAATATGATTTAATAAAAATAAAGGTATTTGAGAATAGTATATAAAGTTTAAGATGACAGAATTTAAATCTAGTAGGCCCAAAGAAGTAGTTTTTGATCAAAAACTCTAAAAAGCCAGTAAGAAAAAAAGCACTTGAGTTGGACAGTTAGTTTTCATAACAGACTTTGAAATCTTGATATATTAATAATCAAAATTCAAATAAAAACAAATTGAGGATTAATGAAGAACCATCTTTATAGAAAGGATGTTCATAAGGAATTAGAGTGACTACTGCAATTTAGCCATGTGGCAAGCCATGCAGAGTTGTTACTCTGTTTATGCAAAAAGCGTTATCTTTCTATGGAGATGAATGAAAAAAAAGCTAGAAAAAAGCTGAGCAAAACATGGAGTAAAAGAGTGACAAAACAGAATGAGAGATCACAGAATTTTCAGTCTATTAAAGGGATTAAAGGGTTTTTGAAGAAAGGCTATGTGTAGGTTTAGGCTGAAGTATGTTAAAACTAATTTTTTTTTTTTCGGAACCAGGGATTGAACTCAGGCCCTTGCACTTGCCAGGAGAGCATTTATTCCACTGTGTCATCTCCCCAGCCTCTAAAACTAAATTGTTTTAAGGAATGTAAAAATCTTAAGGAAGTTATGCTTAATAAGTATTTTGTCCTCCGTGATCATAGGAAAGAAGAACGGTTCACAAAACCTTTAAGGAGTTACATCTCCTTTTACAACTCCAGCTCTTCAAACATACTGAAAGAAGTGGTTTCCAAGTTCATTGATGGAAGCCAGTGCCATGCTGAGTTTAAAATAAGATATAAACCAAATTAAAAAAGAAATTACAGGTCAATTTCCTTAATGAATATAGATGTAAATATCTTTGAGAAGGTAATAGGAAATAGAGTGTACCATTCTGTCAAAAACTTGCTACATGATGGCCAAGTAGGTTTAGTCCCACAAATGCAAGGATGGTTTAACAGATGTAAATTGACAAATATAATGCATCACATAAATAAAAGCAAAGTCTAAGTTCATACAATCAATGCAGAAAAAGCATTTGACAAAGTCCTACACCTTTTCACAGAAAGAACCCTAAAGCAGACAGATTAGAAGGACTGTGTCTGAATTTAATTTTTGGTAGTAAATCAAACTCAGTACCTTCTACTTGCCAGGCAGGAGTTTGTACTCGCCAGGCAGGAGCTTCTGCTGCTAAACTATCTCCCTAGTCCTGTATCTGAATTTAGTAAAAGCTGTTCTGGTGACCCAGAAGTTAGCATAATACTACATTGGGAAAAATTAAAAGCATTTAATCTAATATCAGGAGCAAGACAGCTGTGCCCACCATTAATTTTATTCAACATAGCACTTAAAATATTAACCAGAGCCATCAATCCAAAGAAGGGGGAAAAAGGCTTCAAAGTACCATCATTTCTAGGTGGTATGATACACTATGTACAAAATAAAGAATTCTCCTAGAATATTCTTACAGTTAATAAGCAACTTCATCAGTGTTGAAATATTTGAAATCAATTCACATAATTTGATGGCATTTTTGGAAAGCAATGATAAATTCAATGAAAAGGACATTATGAAAACAATCCCATTCCTCATAGAATCAAGAAAAATTTTAACTACCTAGACATTAACCTAACTACATAAGTGAAAGATCTTTATAAAGAAAACACTACAATGCTCTGTAAATGAAGATTAAAGAAAATTTCAGAAAATGCTCAGCATATCCCCTGCTCCTGGACAGGCAGAAACAATACAGTTATCTTAACCATACTCCAAAAACTGTTATGGAGATGCAATGATAACTATAGAAAACAATTATAAAATGTATAGGAAACTAGAAAAGATCCAGAATAGTAAAAGCAATACTGGGCAACAAGATCAAAGCTGGAGGTGTCACAGTGCTGTGCCCGACTTCAACATACACTTCAGAGAGCAATGATAAGGGGATCACAACAGCCAAGAAATAGACAGGATACAGAAAAATTTGTAGGCACATTTAATCTTTTGATCTCCAGCAAATGGGCCAAAAGCATAAATTGTCGGAAAAATAGCTTACTTAACGAACAGTTTGAGGAAAACTGATAACTGTTTACAAAAGTTTGAAATTGATCTCCTACCACTGGCAAGGTAGTAAGCTAAAATAAAATGGCTCAAAGATATAAACATTAAAAGAGAAGAATCAACAAAGGGGACAAGAAATTGAAAAGCTTCCACACAGCAAAGGAAGCAATTAGTAGGATGAAGAGACAACTCACATAATGGCCAAAGACAACAAATTGCCAGCTATTCTTCAGACATACACAAAGAACTCAGTAAAAAAAAAAGCTAAAACACCTGGCATAAAAGATAATGGAAAAAAGGGGAAAGTGAAATGAACAGACAATTCTCAGACAAAGAAGTATCATGACCAACAAAAACATGAGAAATGTGTCCAAGAAGTGTGGTCGTTAGATAAATGAAAGTTAAAGCAATGTTAAAATTTCCTCTTACATCAGAAAACTGGCAACCATTAAGAAGTAAAAAAAACAATAAGAAAAGTTGGCAAGACTACAGTAAAAAGAAAACTTCATATTGTTGTTGGACATGTAAACTATTCAAACCGTTATGGAAGTCAATAAAATGATTTCTAAAAGAACTGAAATCAAAGGTCCATATTTCCCAGCTATATGCATTCTAGTTATCTTCCTTCAGAGAACTAAGGATTTTATACCTATTTGACACATGGCTATCAATGCTTATAATAGCACAATTCATAATATCTAAATTGTGGAAGCAACTTTCATAGCCACAAATAGACAACTGCATAAATAAGATGTGATATTGACACAATATGGAATAGTATTGGCTTATCAAGAAGGAAAAATTCAGGACATTTGTAGGAAAACAGATGCCTCTAAAAATATAAGGTTGAGTGAAATAAGATACACAAGCTCAAATGCCATAAATACATTACTCTTATTTAATACGGTAAAATACAAAAAGCACAGTAACTGATGGATAGGAGGAGACACATGGGGTGACCTTTTGCAAATGGGCAGGGGTTCTGGAGATCAGGGACAAAATGAGAAGTGAAGTGGAAGTGGAAATAAGTAGATGTACTGACCACCTGGCCACACATCTCTAATAATTTTGAAAATGTAAACCTTGTATGTCATAAATATGAGATAAGAACAGTGATATGGCCAAGAAAGAAAATCAGGAAAAGGAATTTGCAGTAAGAGGGTGGGAGGAGTGAAAACAGCAATGAGGTCTTGGATAAAGAAACAAGTTGCTCAGTATAAGCACACCCACTCCAGGAGGACTAGAAGCCGCACGCTCTGGAAGCACGCGGCGCTGCAGTTGCTGCTACCCTACCTCTACCGCTACCAGTGAAAAATGGGCCAGCTCAAAACTTGTACAGTAAAGAATGAAATCTGGAGAGTCTGTGTCTATCCTCAAGGCTAAATAAAGAGAACAAGTATAGTCTTATGTAAGTCATATGTGTGAAGAAGGTATTGTTTTTCAGAAAAGTAAAGGGTGGGCTATTGATTCAACCTTTGTTGTTTTCCAGCATGAAAGCAAAATTTAGCATTGGCACTGAAAGCCAAGCACAGTGCCAGGGAAGGGAAGGGAAAACATGGTCTTCAGTAGGAGAAACGAAAGGGACTGAGGTAAAGATATTGCTGTTTTGGAAAATGAAAGCTGTCAAGGAATAAAATGAGTGTAGCTATTAAATATGAAACTATAAACAAACATTTATTAACAAAAGTATAGTTGAGTGTAAAACTACTCAAAGGAAAGGGTTTCCTCATGAAAGCATTACTTAAAGTTATATTCAGTTTTCGTGTTCTATTTTCAATATAAATATGTTAGTTATATGTAAATCATGCAGTTATTTTTCCAACTATTGATCATGCAGTCTATATTTCTTTGGGTGGAAGTGAATAAATTATCAATATGCTCTATCAAATAAAATCCATCTGAATTATTATTCTTGTTCTCTTTTATCGTAAACAATGCAAAAATACTTATCTGCCTGTTATCAACATGGATTTTTAAGTCTCCCTGGGGATAATGTGAAGTACATATTAAAACTTCAGTTAAACTATCAGGCAGTATATTTGCCTTCTCTTCTATTACTCATCCATTTCTGTAACAACTATTGAATAAATCAATATTAAATATATTTAAGTATATAAGTATATGTATATTACTAGATATTAAAAACAAATAATAGAAAGTTGGCCTCTTAAAATATGACTTCAAATACATTAATGAGAATAAATGAATTTGTTGTTAGAGATTTTTTAAGTAGCATAATTTTAAGAGATATCATATATTTTAAGTTACAAATTTAGTCCAGCAATAAATGGCAAATGTATGTACATGCAGCATTTCATTATTAAAGCGGGGATCTGGTAAAATTTCTTTTTTGTTTGAGGATAAAATGATTTTATTCATCATCTTTAATGTATTTGGTACAGGATTACTATGCAACTCAGACTCACAGTGATTCTTCTGCTCTCAGCCTCCTCAGCACTGGGACTACAGGCATGTGACACCACTCCTTGACTCAGCAGCTGGCTCAGCACGCCCAGGGGTAGGCCTGGCATGGCATTTGGAGTCAAGGATGAAACCCAGGCCCTGTGCTTGCGTGAATAATCATTATTCATCACTTTTAAAGTATAAAATTGTCATGTTGATTATTTGTGTTTATTCTTGTAACTTATCTAAAAATGGTATAATGTCAAAGAAGTAGATGCCCAGATCTTCCAAGTTCCATCTCAGGGCTGCTGGTTCTTGAGTGGCTAAAATTCAGAACCAGGCCTACAAAACCAATTTATCTGCTTGCATCCATTTTGCTGCATATAGTGGGAGAGTAGCTAAAGGTAGGATCCGGAGCCACCGTGTCAATTCACATGCCACCAGGCAACGGGCGATATCTTCGATGTTGTCAGTGTTGAATATCTGCAGTAGCGCTTTTCTCCTCTGTGATAAGCAACAGAAATTTCTCCACCACTGGGATGGTGAGAGGGACGACATATAACAAAAGCACCTTATTCATTCCCTTAAGAATGACCTCAGGCAATGTTAGCTAACATTACAGAATGAATATTTTAGCTTTTCGATGATTTGATTAAAGAAAATATACTTCTTTTACATTTTTAAAGTTAAGTATAGATATTCAGCGTGACATATTCATAGTTCTTAGAATATTTTCAGTGGTTTGCAAACAAGAAGATAAGTTCCAATGTCACTTAAAAATAGGCAGATTTCACATTAAGGCATAATATTATTAGTAGCCTATGCTTCTTTAATATTTTCATATATTAATACTATTTTATATACAATAATTAATTTCACTTACGTTTTATACTGAAAGAATATTTAAATATTTTACAATACCATCTATGCATAGAGTATTCATACATTTCCTCATTTTAGAGGGGTATTAAAAGGCATGATTAACTGCTATTTTCTTGCTTACATGCTAACACATTAATTAACCTAATAAAAAATAAGTAAGTTCAAACATAGCTGTATTGAAGTCCAAAGTACTAAAAACATTGTCATTACACTGGGATTCAGCAGTTGCAGTTTTAATAATTTTCACCAGGCTTACTAATATCATTCATTATATTTTTGTTTCTTTGTTTTGGAAATTTAGTTATCCTTTGCAACACTGAAATTCAACACTAACTCATCAGAGCTAATGATATGTTTAGTGATCTGCCAATAAAAATGTAAGCAATTAAAAAACAGGGGCAACTAAAACTGTTGTGTATGATTCATTTTGGTTATCATCACTGTTTCAGAATTGCATTAGATAAATTAAAGTTTTACCCTCTAACCCTTCTCTCTTAAGCAAATGGAAACATGGCTGTTGGGCTGGTTGTCACTGTATCATCTTATGAGTTTGTCATTTAAAAAAAATAAATGTAATTGTACAACCTTATAGTAGAGAAAATTAAGTTATTCAACTGTATTACTTCACAGATATTCAAATGACTATTACATATTTTTCTACTGAGCAGTGGTAGGCATAATGAGATTATACCTATTCCTAGTACATTTCTGGATAATAAGAAGTCAGTACTTTCAAAAGCATTTTCAGTCATTGAAAGGTAGAAAATGACTATGGTACACCAACAACGAGGGTATAAGTAAAATCATTATTATTTTCTTTCACTGTATCATGCTAAGTTGTACAAAATAAAATGGAAAGACACTCATTATTTCAGTATTCTTATTTATTTAATGAGAAAATTTATGGAAAAGTGTTTTAATGGCCATCTTTACTGAGAAATATTCATGAATTTGGCTTCAAAAAATGCTGTGAAAGATTAACTTTCTATAATGGAGAGTCATTTTTACTTACCAGGCAAATTAACAATGATGTACCTTGGATGAAGAGTTTGAAAATGGAAATTTGATAATATATTTTACATTTTAAAATAGTCAATCTTCATACATGTGTAATAAGATAAATTCAGTGATTACACTTAACTCTGATGAGATCAATCACATTGAAGTGAGGATGACCGTAGAGTTTATGCTTAAATCTGTACCCATAGAGAAAGTCACCATGAAACTGGTGAACCCTATTCTATCCAGATGTTTCCTTTCTTCTCATTCACAGTGTTTGCATAAGCCAATTGTGATAATGAATACTCCCTTTAGTAAAGGCATGGAAACACAGAATAAAGGAAAGGCTTAATTTTGTCTCTGAAATTTTGCTCAAAATGTCAGTTTCTATAACATGTATACAAAGAAGAAATTTAGGAAAGCCAGATTCATAGTTTAGGCTCTTACTTAAATCCCATCTTTTAATATTTAGCATAAAATCTTGATGACTGAACCTGGTGAACATCTCAACATTTTTTTATACTAGGTATATTTGTTCAAAAACATGCAGCACTGCAAATTCTGCAAATTCCTCCATATACAGACCAATGTAAATAAGTAAATACAACCTCTTGGAATCCATTCATTTGTTTTTGTTCAGATGTGGTTCAGCATCTATCTATCCTGACACACATGGCTCATAATTTTATAGCACTAATGAGAGGGCATTTAAAGATTTATTTATTTATTTGTTTATTTATTTATTTAATACAGGATCTTTCTATGCAGTACAGACTCATGGTGATCCTCCTGTCTCAGCCTCCCTAGCACCTGATTACAGGCAGTTTCAAGCTGGCATTGCTAGCTCTGACCCAACAAGGCATTCAATACTGGGGATCAAACTCAGGTCCTTGTGCTTGTCAGGCAGTCAGGCAGGTGCTTAGACTGTTGCACTATCTCTCTGGCTCCTGACAGGATACTTTGACGTCATTAATTTCAAACCACAAACTTTCCTGGGAGTAGCATACAATTAGTTTGCTGAACAGACAACTTATAAGCATCTTTTCTAAGGAGTAGTTGCTTAGAAATGAAATATGCCTATACAAGATCTTGTGTTTTAGTTACTTTCTTTCAAAATAACTGAAACATAATTCACAGTCCTCTTATAATTTAAAAACAAAAATCAAACAATCTAAAGTTGTTCCAACTATAAATCATTAGAAACGTTTTAAAATTTAAAGGGGGGCTGAAGAGATAGCTCAGCAGAATAAGCACTTGCCTGGTAAGTGCAGGATCCGGAGCTCAGTCCCTGGGACTGCAAATAAATAAATAAATAAATAAATAAATAAATAAATAAATAAATAAATAAAAATTAATTAAGTAAGTAAGTACAAAATAAAATCAGAAATATTTTGGGGTTGGGGAGATAGCTTAGTAGAATAAGCACTTCCCTGGTAAGTGCAAGGGCCTGAGTTCAATCCCCAGTTCCAAGGGGAAAAAAAAGGATTTAAAGGGTTTTTTCAGAGCCAGAGAAGTAGCTCAACAGATTAAAGTGCCTGCACGCAGGCTCAGGAGCCCAGCGTTTAATCACAGCCCTGGGCCTGCCATGCAGGCCCTGCCCCCGTTGACCTCTGAGCTGTCAACTGAGACTCGTGCTTCCCGTAATCCCAGCTCCTGGGAAGCTGTAAACAGTGGATGACTTTGAGTCAGAACTAGTAGTGAGACCTTGAACACCTTGTAGACCCTTCCCTAAAATACACACACACACACACACACACACACACACACACACACACACAAAAGATCTAAAGGTTTTTAAATATTGTATTGTAGTTACCCAGTGACATTCAAAATAAAAAATTGATAATTTGTATGAAATAGAATAAGAAAATGCCCACCACGCCAAGGAAATAATCCAGTTACACAGAGATGATGAAACTCTTTATGATGCTAATATTTAAAACTGCTTAAAATTCGTTTCCATGATTTATGTAAGAACTCGGCTAAGAGGGTGAGGGTAAATCTATTTTGAGAATAATCCTCTCTAGTTGAAATACTGGATGGTTACAGGACCTGACCAACACAATGCTATAAAATTCCTTGAATAGTAATGTAAATTTGCAAAAGTTTAAGTCAATTGAAAAATATCTAACACTTGTAAAATACGTTTGCTACTTGTACTTTACTTTTGTTTTGAGAATAATTTGTAGTGTATAAATACTTGCCCAGTTTTACTTACATATATCCTCAATAAAATTATCATTAGTGTATTTCCAGTCTGTAACATTTAAAGTAAAAGCATTATCCTAAAAGTAACATGTGACTTCATAACAAAACTTATAAAAATTTATAAACTACTTGGTAGGCAAAAAAAAATTGTGCACAGTGAAGTAAACTGAGTAGTTTAAGATAATATGACATATCAAAAGAGATTCAGGATTAAATAAAATGTTAAAATTTTACAGCAGTAATAATAAATATATTTGACTATTCTATTGAATTCTATTAGTGAAAATTTTTAGAAATTTAGAAACCCAATAAAATTGATGTTTGAAATATAAAAAGACCTTCACATTCAAAATATAATT
>PVKA01003633.1:0-107680 GCA_004027165.1 Ctenomys sociabilis | reverse complement strand
GATCCCATTTATTGATTCTTTCAAGAGCTTCCCGTGCGAATATATGTTTGTTCATGAATTCTTTACCTACCCCTATGTCTTCAAGAGTTCCTCCTACTTTCTCTTCCAGGAGATTGAGTGTTTCTGTTTTAATGTTTAGATCTTTAATCCATTTTGACTTTAACTTAGTGCATCATGATAGATTACTAATCAGCTTTTCTTCTGGATGGTTAACAACCTAAGTTCACAGATCAAAGTTGGAGAAATAGAAGAGCCACAAGGCCAGCCAACATTTTGGCCCTAGCCATTTAAGGTCAGCGAAGACTCAGGACATAAGAGAATCTGTACTGCATCATCATGAAACTCAGTTGAGCTCCAAATTTTCTGAACAAGGAGATTATGGAGCCACAGAGGAAAGAGATTGAAGTTCTATAGTGTGCCTGGGGAGAGTCACATGAAGAGAAAACTTTCTCTCAAGCTCTCACAGAAAGGAAACTGGTCAAGCATTGGCCGTGATTCATCTACATGGATAACACAAAGTATCTACAGAATAAGGTACAGGATTACAAGATAAACCCTGAGGGGACTTCACTGACCTCATAAGAAACATAAAGTACATGTGTTGGCATATAAGTCTTGCTCTATCTCAGTCTTAACCATCCAGCAGAGAAGTATAAAAATGAGGTATACATTGTGGGGCCATAATAATTAGTTGAGCTGTAAATGCTATGGTTGACAACTTCTTCGGATAACTCACCATTGTTGTGGAATGCTGGACTGTGTTGGATTGTATTGTTGAGTTCAAGTACCTAAGTTAGTTGAATGACAATGGAGTGCCATCTTTGATAGGTGTAGACAAAGGAAGGGGTATAGAAAGGAAGAATCATGATGTGTGTGTTTGGACAGTACAGTTGGGATAGATAATGCTGTGCTTCTACATAATTCAATGAGAGGTAAGATTTGCACTAATGGTGGTTGGACAGGATATTGTGTCAGCTTCTAGTACTATGGACAACCACTAGGAAAATATCAAGGTAGAAAGTATTAATGATTGAATCTTTGATGTAATTCAGTTATAAAAAATAAGATACGCAAAGAGCTACACTCTATTTAATGATAAGAGACATACGGTGTAATAATGTCTGTAAGTATAATATCATGTATGCACCTTCTATGATACCAAAACATTATGAAAACAGTTTGCAATGTATTAATTTATCAAATCCATCTTGTCAAGGTATCTTAAAACTGTCTCATTGATATTCGTACTTCAATAAAGCAAAAATTAAAGAAAAAAGAAATACTGACTTTTGACCATAATTTTTCATTTGTTTTGGGGGCACCTTCTTCTTAGAGACTGGTTATCCAGTTAGAAAGTACAGTGACTTTGTACAGAAGTACTGCATTCAGGTGAGCGGCCTTCTAGCTTGTGGACCTTCTCTGAGCACTGCTTGCCATTCTTAGATTATGATTACTGTGTTCATTTTGGCCAAAGATGTTCTGTGTCTACAATGGAGCCTGCAGCTGCTGGTGAGCTATACTTAAAGGTGACAATTCTCTGATACCCTCTGCCAGATGCAGAAATAACTGCACTTGTCAGCCTATGCCCTCCAGGAAGATGAAATACCCATAAAGGCAATTACTTCCCATGCTGCACATGCGGTGATTGTGCTTACTGTCTGGTATTTAACTTGAGAGAGAGCCAGTAAGGAGAAAAGAATATCACCTCCTCTTGTCTCCTTTGTCTCCAACACTAATGGCACAAAAATCTAGTTGTGGGATTCTGAGCAACTTTTTTTTTCCACTGTCCTTTCTTCTGCTTCACCAAGGCTATGCTGCTTTCTCTACAAATGACTCACATCTTTCTTTCTGACCTCTCCTTAATATCCTTGCCATAATGCAAGTCTTCTAATTGCTGTAGTAACTTAAAAAAAGCTCCCCCAAAACATTCTGAAAGGTAACAACTGTACAAAAAATTAGGAATCGTTAGTTTTCAAAGAAATAGATTCAATACAGAACAAATAATTTATAGTACTATTTTATAATATTCACCCAGACAGTCAAATGCAAAAGAGCGTGGGAGATCTGCCCACACAGTAGAGACCCAAATCATCCAGCTAAGGGCCTGCATTCCCATGGCAGTGACCTGCAGAAGTCCAGCTGAAGACCTGGAACCCATGGCACTGCCCTCCATGAGTCTTGCTCATCGCATAGAGCCCTCAACAACATCTCATGTAAGTCTGTGACAAGGATCTGCACCACTAAGGCCCAAAGATCAGTGGTGGAAGCTAAAAAGTCTACCAGTGGGATGAAGGATCTATGACATCAAGCTGAAGGCTCTTCACTGGAGCCAGGAAACAAAGCTTGAGATAAAGACACGGCTCCTCCAAGGGAACCACAGTCATCTTCAGTGACAAGGAGTACCTGAGCTCCTCCAGGGATAGCATTTGAGTTCATATCAGGAGTAGCAACATGACAAGCTTCTCCAAGAGAGTTGACAGCCTGCTTCTTTCCCCTCTAGGTGTGCTTTGACATTGACTCAATATAGCTGGCTGTTCCAAGTTGACCATTAGATAAACCATGACAGGAACTATCCTTCCAGTGTTGGCCTGATATCTGGATATGTAAAGAGACTCAATAAAAATGAACTAAATAGTTGTTGAATGCAAACTGAGGTGGCTGTTCACTAACCAGTTCTAACTTGCTCACTTAAACTTGTTTTCCATATACAGTACTTTCTTCCTTGCTGTCTTACTAACCTTCTTGTTCAGCAAAAGACAAATTGATGCAAAACTCACACCCAGTACAGAACCAGATGCAGTGGCAATGTGTGATAGTGAGCCTGGGGATTTGCCCATACACAAAGGCTGTGTCTTTCTGTCTTGGAAGGTGGGTGGTGTTCAGAGTCGCACAGAGACACTGCCACACCTCCATTAGGCCTGACAGGAAGCCTGTGTTCCAAGGCTGACTGCAGACAGGCAGCTTGGCACTTGGACAGAGATCACCCACTCAGTAGATGAAACCCTTCAATTTTCGTAATATTTAGGAAAATGGCCATTTTGACAACAAAAGAATGAGAGGGTAGATTTCTGCTCAGAAAGTGTGTAGAGTTCTCTGTGTACCTTTGGTATTTAGAAGGCATTAGTTTGTTTTTTCAGTTACTGATGAAATATTTAAACAGATGGTCACAGCAGTTACAAGACCCCAAAAGAGAGAAATTAGCCAGAATTCCTGAGAGAGGACAAATGCACACACTTGATAAGCCCCACTAACTGATAGAATTTGCTAGCAAATAGGCAACAAATGAAGAGATCTGCCAGGAAGTACAAAAAGTATATGAAATACAGGTGGAAAAAGATTAAGATGAATGTCTGAAAGCTTTGAAAAGTGTGTGACTTGTTTGAGACATAACTTTAGGGCAGGCCGGGGGAAGGTGGCAGTGAACCTGAAATGCCAGGAGAGACCTTGCTTAATTGAACCAACAGCAGGGTACCCAGCAGTTTATTATGTGCCTACTATACAATGTTGCACTGAATTTCCATCACATCTGCATACATCACTGTGGCTCATTCCTTCCCTTTCCTCTCAAATAAAATCCATTTGCAAGTCTCATCTTGCCCTCCAAATTAAATACTCTAGGCTGTTTGCCATCTCTCTCCTGGCCCACTTTTCTATCCTTTCCCTTATCCCTAGTACAAGTTTATGTTTCTCTGTTGACTGCCTCTATTTTACTTTCTTCAGAGCACTTACCTCTGACCATGTGGTTTAGTGGAAAGCACTTCCCTAGAATTCTTGAGGCCTGTGGTCCGGGCCATGACACAGTCAATCAATCAGTCAGTCAATCAATTCACCCATCAATCAGTCAGTTAGTCAATCAACTTTAGACATTTATATTTTAATTATTATCTTTTACAACTAAAATACTGTTTTGAATGTTCATCTTTTAGAACAGCTTTACTATAAAAATACAATGTAACCTATAAATGAAGCATTATTTAAACTTTCTTATAGCCACATTTTATAAGACAGAATGAAAGATGTTAAAATAATTCTTAAACTATGTTTGATCTGTCCCAATACATTGATTCAATCCATTGAATCTTCTTTTCACCATTAACTATAAACAAAAATTATTAATTAGGCTGTTTATAGTCTTTTTCCAATACTAAGATTGACCTTCAAATAACTTGCAATCTTCATACCTGCAAGCCATCTTAATGCAGACCCTCTGCTGAACTGAATCTGTAGTATTCGTAGTCCTGTATGGGTAGTCAATGTCTAGGTCACAGTGTAAGTACTAAATATCAGTTGAGCTGAAAAATGGGAGTGTAGCTCCTGGGCAGAGTACTTCTCCAGCACTTGCAAGATCAGGAGTTCCATCCCCTAGCACTAAAAAATTAAGCAAAAGATAAATAAACATGATGAAAAAAGGATGAAACAACTGATGAATAAATGAATGAATCTACAGACAAACCAATGAATAAAGCATTATTTTTGTCAGAACAAAGCTATTAATATGTCAAACTTTTAGAAAGTGGCAGAACTGGTTTTTGCATCCTTACCCTGCCAGACACAAGGCAGTGCTTTCCCTTTATACCTCTCTGGCTTCTTAGCTCAGTATCTTTTCTCTGTCTCTTTTTTTACTAGTTAATTTCATTTTATTTTTCTATTAATTTTATTGGAAAACAAATGACATTGAGACAGTTTCAAAACAGGTTATTAGGACAGTTTCAATAATTAATACATTGCATATTGTTGTCTTCATGATGATTATTCATAGTACAAGATGCAGACATGATATCCTGTCCAAACACTATTAGTACAAATCTTCCTTCTCATTGAATTAAGAGAAAGTAGCTATATATCTATCCTAACTATTTTGTATATACAGACCAAAATGGTCTTCATTTATACCCCCCCTTTTTTTGGTTCAGTTTTGTCAGAGATGGGTACTCCATTGCCATTTAAATATTGTAGAGCTAATAAACATTAGCTCAGTTGTTTAAGTGCCTGCTTAAGCAAAGGAAGTCAGTCGGGATACTGTGGTTCGGTCTCCAGATCTTCATGCCTTACCGGACTTGCCCCTAAGGCATCCTGAGCAAGCAACCCCTTGAAAAAAATCCTTCTGAATTTATTCAGCCTCCTTTCTCATCAAACATTTCCAATGGCTCTTCACTACTTCAAAATAAATCCCTTATAAAAATTAAAGCCTGCTAACTTCTAATCCCCAACATATTTTCCCAAGCTTTCCCTTACCACTGCTTTTCATTTAGAATATACTCCAAACAAACTTATTTCCTCAAGGTTAAGAGCACCAAAGAGCCTGCCAAGAAAATGTTCAAAATGCAAGCTCTACCTTTCCCTGTGCTTAGCTTCTGGCTGTGTGTCCTTGTTAGATGTGGCAGGTAGTGAAGGTCATACTCTCCAGGTCTCATTTCCAGACCACAGTGGAGAAAATAAGTCTGTCCATGAGATGAAGTGCTTTCCTTGTGTATATTATCTTTGCTCCAAATAGTGCCTGATATGCAGTAGCTGGCATTTTTGCTAAATAATGACTATATAAATGAAAAACTCAACAGAGAAGCAATCTCTCCTTCAACAACTAAAACACAACGTTATGTCATTGATCACGGAGTTCCAACTGAAAATCCCCCAGCCCCTCTGCATGCAGGGCTTACCCAAGAGTTGTCTTTCATCACTGATTCCCCTTGCTCCACACCACAGCAATCTCATGCCTTCCTCATGCACACAGAGCCTCTTTGAGGCCTGCCCTGTGCAGGCGGCACCTTGGACCTATATCTTACCATTTCTAACTGAATGTTAATACTTCTCAGGATCAAAATATAAACACCCCCAGCCCCTCCATACTCCACAGAGAACTTGTGTAGTATAATTGGAAAAATATAACATTAAAGAGAAGCATATTTTCGTTTCAAATGATACAGGTTTATCACTTTAAATATATTAGATGTTACTTATAAATTATTAAAACTAAAATTCATCTGTATGTGCAGAATAATAAGATACACCTGTTCAGCCTATTCATAAGATAAAAGGACAAACAAATGCAATATTTGGAAACACTATAATTGGAAAAACTATTCAAACAATCACACATAGGTATCCATTGCACATTTGCACATAAGTAAATGGTCTAAAGGCTTGATAAGCATTGTGTTGCTTTATGTTCTTTGTGGAATTTTTTTAAACCTGAAACTTTCTCAACTTTGTATTGGTATGCATGTTCAGTGTTTGTATTTTTCAATGTTACTCTATACTTTTTGGGGTGGAAACTCAGTTTTGTATATAGTTACTTTTCCAGATTCTGTAATGGCAACTCCCACAAATCTTTCAATAAGTATCTATTGGTTGAGGAAGACTATATCCCTATAAAATAAATGAAAGAAATCTGGGAGATGTCAGAAGCAGTGGTATAACTTTTTAATTTTTAAATTCTCTATAAAATTCGTACAGAAAGCCAAATGGAAAGGCTCCAAAAAACATGGCATGTGTTTCTGCAAACCTTAAAATATAAGGGAATAAAAGTACACTGAAAATGTCACAAAACTTCTCTAACAGCAATGGAACACCCCTCTGACAAAACAAAACAAAACAAAAAAGGGGGATATAAATGAAGGTACATTTTGTAGTGAAAAAAAAGTGTGTGTGTGTGTGTGTGTGTGTGTGTGTGTGTGTACAAAATAGGATAGATATACAGCTACTTTCATTTAATTCAAAGAGAAGAAAGATTTGTACTAATATTGTTTAGACAAGAGGTCATGTCTGCATCTTCTACTGTAAATGACTGTATGAAGAGAACAATATGCAATGTATTAATTATTATAACTGTCCTATTAACCTGTTTTGAATATGTCACATTGCTATATCTTTCTCATTAAAATTAATAAAAATTAAAACAAATGCCACAAATTCGTGTGGCACTGGGGCCCAGTGAAGCAACAGGCACTGTCCATTGGACAGAGCAGAAGAACTAGGGGAAGTGCCAGAAGGCATTGAAGACCTGCACAGGAGGGCCTGGCAGGGATGCCCTCAGAGGCAGCTCGGAGAGGGCGAACACAGCTCAGCCCTCACAGGCTTTCAGCACAACTCACTGAAATTTCTCCCCAGATCCAGCTTTACTTCAAAGGGGAAGTGACAACAAAAAGGAGTTAAAGTGGAGTAGGGCAAAGACAGTGGAGACACAGAAAGGAGGAAATTCCAAGTGCAGAGGAGGGAAGAGCTTGGCCAATTAGTCATTGCATTTTAAAGCAACACACACATACACAAACACACACACACACACACACACATGCAATTTAAAAAGAGCTTTGTTAAGTTAGAAAAGAACCTTGAAACACATTATTCAAGTATTTAAGAATCAAGACATGAGAATAATAGTAGAAAAATAAGAAAATAAAATTCTACAAATCATTGTTCTTTTTTAAAATAATTCTATTGAGAAACAGCAATGAGGCAATTTAAAAACCGATAGTAGGACAGTTTCAATAATTAATACAATGCGTATTGTTGTCTTAGTGGTTATTCATTGTACAAGATGCAGACATGATATACTGTCCACAAACACTATTAAAACAAATCTTTCTTCTCACTGAATTGAGAGAATGTAGCTGTATATCTATCCTACCCATTTTGAATATACAGATACAACATGGTTCTTCAATTGTATCTCCTTTTTTGTTAAGTTTTGTCAGCAAAGGGTATTCTATTTCATTTAAATATTATAGGTGCATGAATTCAGAAATATATTCCAACATACTTCAGTAGTCCATAATAGTAGTGGGTTTTCTGTAATACTGGAAATATCAGAAGTTGTTGACTTGAGCCTTTTACAGCTCAGCATATTAATACAGTTTTACTTTTTATACTTCATTTTTATACTTTTCTGCTGAATGCTTAAGACCAAAATAAAGAGACACCTATATAGGAAATGTAGCTTTTGTATCCAATAAGGTCAGTCAAATCATCTCAGGATTTATCCTGAAACCCTGTACCACAGTTTATAGATACTTTGTCATTGGCAGCCATGTGGATGAGTTACAGCCATTGCTTGACTAATTTACTCTCTGTGGAAGCCTGAGAGAATGTTTTCTCTCCATGTGACTCCCCTTAGGCACACTCTACATTACTGATCACTTTCCTCTATGGCACCACAATCTCCTTGATCAGAAAATGTGGCACACACCTGAGTTACATGATATTATAGTACAGGTTCTCCTATGTCTTGAGTCTTCACTGACCTTTAAAGGCTAAGGCCAAAATGTTGGATGTCCTTGCAGCCCTTCTTTTTCTCTAATTTTTGGTCTGCAAACTTTGGTTGTTAACCCTTCAGAAGAGAGGCTTATTGTTATTACCCTGCAACTTAGGCAGTTTAGCTTAACCTCACTATCTGTCTGAATTTCAAACATCCTATGCATAACATGGAACAGGTATTTTTTCAAGTATTGATATGTTAACCTTTAAGTCCCTACAGAATATGAAGAAAAAAAAAAGAAATAAAAAAATTTAAAAATAGGAATAGATAATTATATATTTTTACACAGAAGTTTATGGGGCCAGGGAGATGGCTCAGTAGAATAAGCACTTCCCTGGCAAGTGCCAGGGGGAGTTCATTCCCTGGTTCTGCAAAAAAAAAAAAAAAAAAAAAAAAAAGAAGTTTAGAAATACAATATAGAGCATTATAGGAGGACATTCCTGTGATAATTTTTCTTGTCTCTTGTTTCATTTATTACCCTTTTAAAACAAAACAAACATTTATTTGAGAAATATTATGGCAGTAATTGGTATGTCATCACAAGCAGTATGTATTTAGAAGACCAGAATGACAAGGCATTCCTGGCATGACCCTACTATTACACATTGCTATCTTCAGGGCAGTTTCTTAATTCACAGGTATCAGCATGTATAGTTAGTCAGGGTGACAATCCTACCAATTAAGAAGAAATGCAAATAGAAATACAATTCAAAGGAAAGCAAGAACTTGAGAATTAGACAATGAAGAGAGGGCAAGGAAAAAAGCTAGGAAACATGACAGGGGCAAAGCCATACATTTATATGTACAAATTGGGTAAAATAATGATCCTAAGAGTCTTCAGCAGATTTTTGAACCTAGCAGTCAATTGGTAGGATTCTCACCCTTACTAAATATATATGCTGATAACTGTTTGTATCTCTTCTTTTGAGTTCTTATACTAAGGAGACTATCTGATATTTACATATGTGGGTCTGGTTTATCTCACTTATGAGTATATGTTCAAGGGGCATCCACTTCAATATAAATGCTTTGAATTCATCATTCTTTGTAGCTGAGTAATACACCATTGTAAAAAAAATTACGACATCTTTTTCATCCATTCTTCAGGAGATATGCATCTTGATTGATTCCAAGATTTGGCTATCACAAATTGTGCTGCTATAAACATAGGTACACATATATCATTACAATATGATGTTTTCAGTTTCTCCAGTAAGATTCTCAGGAGGGAGATACCTAGCTTGCATGGGATTTGCAGTCCTAGTTTTATAAGGAGTCTCCACACTGATTTCCATAATGCTTGCACCAGTCCACATTCCCACTAGCAGTGGAGAAGGGTTCCTTTATCCCCACAGCCTCTCCAGCATTTGTTGTTGGTTGATTCCTTTATGATAGCCATTTTTTTCTGGGGTGAAATGATATCTCACTGTTGTTTTAATTTACATTTCATGGATATCTAGTGATGTGGAGCATTTTTTTCATATATTTATTCACTTCTTTAATTTTATCCTCTGAGAAGTATGGATTCAACTCATATTCCCATTTCTGGATTGCGTCTTTAAATTTTGGGGCCCTAATGTTTTTTAGTTATTTATAAATTCTAGAGAGCAGACCTTTGAGTGCTTAGAAGTCAAGATTTTCTCCAACTTTGTGGGTTATCGTTTCACTTTGTTGGTGATTTCTTTGGACATACAAAAGCTTCTCAATAAGAGGAGGTCCCAGTTGTTAATTCTTTCAACTGTTACAAGTGAGATTTGGGTTTTGCTCATGAACTCTTTGCCTACCCCTATGTCTTCAAGAGTTCCTCTTACTTTCTCTTCCAGGAGATTGAGTGTTTCTGTTTTAATGTTTATATCTTTAATCCATTTGGACTTGAGCTTAGTGCATAGTGATATACCTGGGTCAAGTTTTAGTTTTTGACCAGTAAAGAGCCAGTTTTTCCAGCACCATTTGTTAAAAAGGCTATCCTTCTTCCAGTAAGCATGTTTGGCCCCTTTATCAAAGATCAGGTGGCTGACTGTGTTTGTAGAGGCCTCTGCATCTTCTAATCTATTCCAGTGATTCTCATGTCTATTTTGTTACCAGTACCATGTTGATTTTATCACAGTAGCTTTGTAGTATGATTTCAATACAGGAATTCTAATGCCTCCTGCCATGTCTTTTGTCCAGGATTGCCTTGGTATTCTAGGTCTTTACTGGTTCCAAATAAATTTTAGGAATGATTTCTCTATGTCTGTGAGGTATTTTTGTGGTAGTTTCATAGGCATTGCTACAAATTGGTACAGCAATTTTGGGAGTATGGCCATCTTCACAATTTTTGTTCTTCATATCCAGGAGCAGGGAATATCTTTCCATTTTCTGAAATCCTCTATGATCACTTTTTTTAGAGTACTGTAATTTTACTTGAAAAGATCTTTGATTTCTTTAATCAGATTAATTTCATTTTCCTCGATGCTATTGTAAAAGGTAATATTTCTCTCATTTCCCTCTCAGTGTGTTTGTTATCTGTGTAGAGGAATGCTATTGACTTTTGGGTACTGACTTTATATCCTGTTATGCTACTGAATTTGTATATCAATTCTAGTAGTTCTTGGTGGAGTTTTTTGGGTCTTCCAAGTAAAGGATGAAATTGAAAAGGAAGAAATCCTCCCAAAACCATTCCTGTAGGCAAGTATTATGCTGATACCAAAACCAGAGAAAGACACAACAACAACAAAAAGAGGAATACAGGCCAATCTCCCTCATGAACATGCAAAAATCCTCAACAAAATCCTAGCAAACAGAATACAGCAAATCATCAAGAGGATCATATACCATGACCAGGTAGGATTGATCCCAGGGATGCAAGAATGGTTCAGTATTCATAAATCTATAAATGTAACACAACACATCAATAGTGTAAAAACTAAAAGCCACACGATCATCTCAATTGATGCAGAAAAGGGTTTGGCAAAGTCCAACACTCATTCATGTTCAAAGTCCTAAAGAAAATTGGAATAGATGGCTTCTACTTCAATCTCATAAAAGTCATTTATGACAACCCAATGGCTAATATAATTCTAAATGGGGAAAAACTGAAATCTTCTGCTCTTAGATCTGGTACAAGACAAGGATACCATCTATCACCACTCCTATTCAATATAGTTCTGGAATCATTACCTAGTCCCATTAAACAAAAGAGAGAAATAAAAGAATAAGAATAGGTAAAGAAGAAGCTAAATTATCATTATTTGCAGATGGCAAGAACATTGTTCTTTATGAACAGCAGCTGCAGATATGGAAATATGCCAGATACACATGCGTATGAAAATGAGCAATAGTAAAAATTTTAAACATTGACTGCTACTTCCAAAAAACAGATGAAAATGAGTAGTACAGTCATCTCAGTTATCCTGAATATGTACTTGTATGATTTTCTCCTTTCTTTTCCTATCTCTTTTCCCTTTTCCTCATCCTTTTAAATTGTTGTTATCTATTTTTTCATTATAATGAGGAAAAAAAGATAAAATAGCAATGAAACAGTTTAGAAACAGGTTAGTAGGATAGTTACGATGATTAATACATTGCATATTGTTGTCTTCATAGTACTTATTCAGCAGACACGATGTAGACATGATATCTTGTCTAAACCTTTTCCTCATCTTTATTTTTTATTCCTTGTATATAATATAACAACCATTGTTGAATTTTTATTCATTTTGAAATTCTGTACTGCTTGTCCTGCCACGTGTTACCCTGCTTTTGTCTTTGTTTCTGCTATTTGGTTTTACTCTTTAAAATAAAATAAAATAAAATAAATTAAATTAAAAAAGAAAATGAGCAAAAGTATAAACACAATTTCAAACACATTGAGATGCCTAGAAAAATGGCTTACAACACTAAAGAACAACAGTAGATGCATGTAGACACCATACTTATAAGCGAAATAAATCACACCTGCATGTGCAAGTATCATATGGTCTCCCTAATGTAATAACCTGAAAGAGTAAATAAAATCTGAAAGGTGTAATAGATAGAGTCAAAGGGAAAGAATTTGTTCAAAGTGGAGAAAATCCTGGGATGAGAAAATAGACAAAGGACAGAAAGAAAGAGAAAGAGAAGAAAGAAAGAAAGAAAGAAAGAAAGAAAGAAAGAAAGAAAGAAAGAAAGAAAGAAAGAAAGAAAGAAAGAGAAGGAAAAAATATTTGTATATGTAAGTTTCGATAGTTTTTCTGCTGATTTCTGCTGGTCTACTGAAAGGAGCAGTTAATGCTTAAATTTATTTCTTCTCCTTTTTAGTTTCTTATAATTTAAAAACCAATTTTGCATGCTTATATCTGGTAACCTAAAACTAAATTGAAAAGAGCTGTAGGGCTGGGAAGATAGCTCGGTGGAATAAGTGCTTGCCTTGCAAGGGCAAGGTCCCGAATTCGATCCCTGGACAAAAATAAATAAATAAATAAACCCTTACATTTTAGGGCCAACAAAATAGCTCAGTAGATTAAAGTGGCTGCAAGCAAGCACAGGGGCGAGAAGTTTGTTCCCCAGGGCTGCCATGCTGGCCCCGCCCTGGGGTGCACTGAGACATCAATTGAGACTGGGTGTGGTGGCACGTGCCTATAATCCCAGCTCTTGCGAGGCTGTAAACAGGTGGATGACTATAAGTCCAATCTAGTATTGAGACCCTGAACACACTGTAGACCCTTCCCTAAAATACAAAAACAAAACAAAACAAAACAAAAACAAGCATTAAACAATAAAATAACCATTGTCAAATTCTTTTATTTTGTATTGTAAAATTCTATATCATTCCTAATTTTTAACTATTTTATATTTTCTTTAAATAAAAATAATAAACATTTAAAAAGCATAAATAGGAAGTAAAATATTCATATATTAGATGGAAAAACTATAAACATGAGTCACAATAAGAGGATAATGCACTAAAGAAGTGAAAGTTAAAGTCAACATGAAATGAATAAATGCAATAAGTATTTTCCTATGAGAAATAAAAGTTAAATAGCAGAAAACACCTGCAAACATTAAAGAAGTAAATAGATGTAAAGAAAATCAGTATCCAGTCACAGACCAATAGAACACTAAGATGGCTGAAAGTATAAGCACCAGATTGTGAAGAACAAAACATATACCAACAAATAAATGTTGGAAAATCCCAAAATGAAAGAAGACAAGGTGTTAATTGAAAGAACATATTTTGTACTTCTAAATATTCATCTAGAGCAACTAAAATTATATTATAATAAAATTACTAAACTGCACAAAAAATTTAAACATGAACATTTTTTTTCCTGTGTCATTTTTTTGCAGGGAAGAAACACACAGTAAAACCATTAAAATTATACAAAATTGCAAAAACAAATTATAAGAATTAAACAATCATTGTTTTATTGTATATTGTTGTCTTTAAAGCAGTTGCTCAGATTACCAGATGTAAGCATGTAAAATTGGTTAAAAATTAAGCACTTACTGTTCCTTTCAATAAACCAGTGGAAGTTAGTAGTACAGTTATCTTATAATTTACAAAACACTAAGTTATATTATTATCAGACTTTTGAACAGCAATGCTTTACTCCAAAAAGTGTACCATATTTTTTTTATATCCAACAAAACATATTTAAACATAAAGGGTCCAAAGTGGTGATAGGCAGAGTTTCAGGTATCTTACACTCAGGAGTTTCACTGATGCATCTACTAGAATATAGCATTGAGTCAAATAAGTAAACTGATAAGAGACATTAGTGTAAGAACCACTGGGCTCAACAGATTGTGTGTGTGTGTGTGTGTGTGTGTGTGTGTGTGTGTGTGTGTGTACTTGAAAAATCGAGGCAAGTGGTAATTAGTAATATATTATGCAATAGCCATACAATTGGGTGATGTGGATATAGTAGAAGTATTTATTAATGGGAAGAGAGTGGAAGAGTACGACTGCAAAAAAAGATTTTATTTCTCTGTTAATGATATGAGTAATGTAGTATCCATGTCTTTATTCATAGGACATATGGATCACACCACATGGGGCAAACGAGTAACCAATTCTTTTTTTTTTATGTGAAAAAAGAATAAACCAACACAGTGCAGGATGACAGTAAGTACAAATCTTAGGGTCACTGTTCCCACTGGAAGTGTCTGTATGAACTCATGAATGTGCACATACACATTTCATAGTTTTGGTCACTAAAATGATCCAAAACCAGTTGTAAATTCAACACAACCTCCCAGCATATCCACCTTGTCACATGACGTACCAAGACATCCACGAAAGGCAACTGGTTGCTGACATAAGGGTGTAAAACCTGAAGAGGCTTCCATTGGAAGTATTAAGCCAATTGGATCTTTAAAGAGACAGTAACTGATTGATCAAAATTCTTCCAATATGTTTGCATGATGAATTCATAGCATTTTTTTTTTCTGCAGACTTACTTGGTTCTCTTTGTAGAGTGAGATAGTGCCCATTTGTTAACTGGAAAAGTAGTAAAAGTAAAAGGATATAGCAAGGTTTCTGCCTTTTATAGAACTGTAACAGAAGTGTCAAGTAGTAGAGGAGAAAAGTTACTTATTCTAAAATTATTCCAGTTGACCAATAAAAAAAAAGATAGAATGAAACAATGTTTAAATCTCCAGTGATTTAATGAATCTAGGCATTGGGCAACAACAGTTGCTCACATCACAAAAAAAGAGACAATCAGATATTATATGCCTCCTGATGAATCAATGTCATTTATATTCTTGTCAAATGCATCAGCCCAAAATTAGATCAAGCCTCTGGATCATGTCAATTCTGAGAGAACAGAAGGAACTAGCGAGTGATGAATGGGATCTTAAAGACATACTCAGCAAAACCTATCATTAGAAAACTCCATAGGTCAAATAACCTGCAGAAGCACTACCAGGTAAGCACTGGAAAAGAGAGAAGGAACAAGGAATCTCCAAACCAAAATATACCTTAAAAAGTACAAGGTTCTAAAAGTTGGACAAGACCCAACAATAGTAATTAGGGAGAGAGAGTAGCTATTTAAAAAAAAGTTATGCCAAAATTCCAAATCTGAGCAAGTGGTTCTGGAGAAGTCAGGGTAGTGGCTACTTCCAGCAGAACAGAGAGAGTCGGAGTGGGATAGGACAAATGATGAACTTCTGAGATGCTTAGGAAAGATTTCCCTGTTTCCCTGGCTAGTGGGTACCAGAACGTTTACCTCAGAACTCATTAAATGATGTGATGCATTTAAAATCTTTTCTGTTTGTTTCTATTTAATGTTCCAATAAGTCTGTTTTTAAAAGGTAAATATTAGTTTAAAATGGACTTGCTAGCAGCACTGTCTTCCTAAATACTACCCTAAAACAATAGTGAAGATGAGATGCTCGCTTTCAATTAACTTGGTAGACCACCTGATGCTGGATATGGTGAATTTCTACCTGACCTAGGCTGGGGGAGCTTCAGTTGAAACAAGCTATAAAACTAAAATAAGAACAGAGTTCCCTCCATGGGCTGGTAGTGAGAATTATATGACTTGTCCATGGCAAGACGTTGTAATGATGGCTGGCCAAGAAGAGGAATGTTACTTAAGAATAAGCAATTGTTTTTATCATGTACAAGCCTATTCACGATTGCTTCTCATCAGAATGAGTGCCTGAAACAAAGATAAGGCCCTGGGTACAGCCCCATCGTCCTTCTTCCAGACTCATTTCTGAGCCCACCAAATACCTGCATGCTGCCCTTGTCCACACACCTTCTTGCACTGGCGAAAAACTCCCTGCTCATCATGCTCCCACGTCTGTGCTCTATTGTGTCCATTCCTAAATAATAGCGGGGTAGGGGAACAGTTAATTGCATACATAGCTCCCCACACTGTCAGCAGGAAGATGCTCAGGGGCAGATGTAGGATAAATTCCAACCTCTTAGCATCCAGGGAATCGTAGTTTTCATATAAGCCACCATTTCCTACTGTTAGAAATCCAGTTGGCAAGGGCAGAAAAAAATAGCACCCAAAGCAACAGAAGAACTTTCAAAAACTGGGATTCAGCCCAGGAACTGTGCACATTAAGCCACAGCTAATAATGGCTCTGAGAAAGGAATTAGTGAACTAATCAATTGTACACCCACAGAAGTAATGTCCTCCCAAGTGTATTTACAAAGTTGTTGCAAATTTAATCACTGGAGGCTGAGAAACATGACTGAATTTCTCCAAGAAAGCAACAGCGCTTTTTAATTTTTTTTCCTTTTAAATTAATACATAAGAAACCAAATAATTTTGAAAACTAGCCAGTAAATAGTCTTCAACTTTCAAATATGAAAATCATATTATAAAACTCATAACTTTTAAAGTGAGTTGCTGCTGCTGAAAGATGTACCAAGCAAGAACAGATGCAGCCAAAGAACACATGTAATTTTATGTCTAATAAAAGCGAATTCAAGTTAGGGTGAAAAATAATGTTACTCACCAAGTGAAAGTAGAAGACTATATAACAATTTTAGGAAAATAACATAAAATAACTAGAATATCATAGAAATATTCATATTATTTTAGGTAAGATATATTTTGTAAGTACTACACTAAAAACTACTCAGAACAGAAAAGGTAGGCATATCCTTTCCTATAAACATTAAAGTGTTGTATACGTCAATAAATACCTTGAATATAATATATAATTAAAATCAAATAAAAGAATATTATCCATTTGTAATTTTTCTTTCTGTGTCTAAGGTGGAGTCTACAGGGGGTTCAGAGTCTTACTACGAAGATCAGACTCATAGTGATTCTCCTGTTTTCAGCCTCCCAAGTCCTGGGATAACAGGAGCGAGCCACCACACCCAGGATCACTATCTCAGCCCACCCCCGGGGTGGGGTGGGCACCACTCTCCCATGGATCAAACCCTGGCTGCTGTGCTCTGCCCAAGCAGGCACTTTAGTCCACTGAGCTATCAGGCCAGCTCTTCATACATGCTTTTTAAATGCTCTCCTATATGACAGCCATTTGTAAAGCATTAAAAGAAACTTGAGAAAGTAGCTTCCCAAATTAAAAGAAAAATATAAACTAAAAATATACAAGATACAGCCACATCCAATAAATATGAAACTATAAACTTATCAGAAATCTAAGAAGCAAAAATATTTAATGTGTTAGCATTTTTCATTTATAAAATTGGTAATGGTCTTTAAAACTGATATCTAGTACTGTATTTCCAAAAATGAGGTCAAATGCTTCTCTAAATCAATGCTTTTAGAAACATACAGCTTATTTAAAGAGTGAATACCTCAAACACATATTCTTCTTCACTCAGAAATTTCACCTTTGGCAGTTTATCCTAAGAGAATGATCAAAGATTTGAGTGTAGACTTATTTGCTATGCTGCTGATTGTGACAGCAAAATAAGCAACAATGAAGGAGATATTTGAACATATTAGTTACACAACTAATGAATTTGATGTCTGCTAAGCTATTGGTATAGTTACACATTGAGATAACAGAGAAGATACTGATATTAAAGTCATGCTCTACAAAAATATTAGTGGCCGTGGAATGTGGACTACACTTCATGATTGCTGGTGAAACCTTCAGAGCATCACCTCTGCCCCAGCATTGTCCTAGAGAGCAACCCAGGTGACAGTTCTGCCATGCAGTTTATATGAGGTTGGGGAAGCTGAGAATGTTTAAGGTAAGTAAGTGAGATATACATTATGCCTGTTGGTCATAATTGCCAAAGAGGAAGAAGAAATGAAATGGCCATATACAGCTGAGGGAAGAAGGATCTAAAAACTCAAAGGTGTCCAGGAAGATTAGGGTATGGAAGAGACTCTGAATAAGAGCCTGAAGGAATAAGAACTGGGGGACAGCACTGTTTGCAGGGCTCAGTGAAGACGGGATGGGATGTCTGGGGCATTTGTGATAAGAGGAGTTTGCCAAAGCTGAGTAGAGAGGACAGGCAACAAGATCAAGGAAGTGTCAGAGAGAGACCTCAGTTTTCACTGTGAAGGGGACACAGAGCCACATGTAGGCAAAGCCAGGCAGGACCCACATAAAACCAGCTATAAAAATATCTGTGTTTATATGTGCATTAGTCAGGATTTTACCAGAGGAACAGATATAATACAAGGAACATATATAACACAAGGTGTATAAATGTATATGAAATTACAAGGTTGGCTAATTACTTTCAGCTGCACAATCAGATAAGGAAGCTTCCACAGGGCATCTGCACACTGGAGACTGAAGGATTTAGTCCCAAGATCTGAAGTTTACTGAAGTGCTTTGTGCAACTCTCTATCAGTCAGCCTAGGGGTTGCAACAGTGTGTTGAAGAATTTGCCATGGTAAGCTGAAGGATCCAAGCCAGAGGTGGAAGAGTTTGTGCTGGAAGGCAGAAGATGAAGTCCAAGACTGAAGTTCCTCTGAAGAAGTAGAGCATGAAATCTTTTCTGAACCCTTTATACACATTTTGTGCTGAGTTACGTTGGGGCAAGGCCTCCCTCTCCCCACTCTAGAGGGCAGGGCCCCCATATCCCAGTGTGGAACCACCTAGGTGATCCAGCCAAGTTGGCACAATGTATCAATTGCTGCAATATGTGCCACAGGTTACTTATTAGTGTATAGGTGAGAGAGCAGAAAAAACAGTGTGAAAGATGAAAGACTTTCGATGCCTCGAAATACTAATAAGTGATGTGCATGCCTTTGCGGTTATTCAAAAATTCATTTATTTTGTCCTTCATCAATTGTCTATACATTCTATATTGAGCATTTGTTAGTTTTCTTTATCTTAGAAAAGAACACAAAGGTTGAAATATGATGTTCACAAAAAGTGTGAAGACTCTTTCCTCCTCCCACCATCTTGTGATGTTGATAGGTAAAGAAGCAATTACGGTGTTTTAGATGTGATTTTTCTTTCAACTCTCTGAAAGGAAACTCAGCAAGCCATGAGGCAGATCCACAAGGTACCTCTAGGAAGCAGAGCCCTGATTTGATCCCTTTCAGTAGTCCAAGCATCCCTGTGGTATCCATTTCTGTGACCCTCAGACTTTCCAACAGGCTGTACCCTGGAAACCTTACACATCATGAAGAAAACCTGCGAAGGCCTTGTTATGGTTTGTGTGTATTTGTCCCCCAAAAGCCTCATGCAGTCATAGAGCAGACTTCTAGAATTTGTGATTAACTCATTCCTCTGAAATTATGGATGTGAGTGCTGTGGATGTGAGTGCTGCTGGGATTTGGGAATGAGTGCTATACCCAGCCTGGGGAGGAGAGCCTGAGTGCAACTTGAGGAGAGAGACTTCCTCTCTGTAGCCCTTGTTGCTGTTACTCCTCCTTTTTGCTCTTCCTGTTTTGCTGCCTTTTGCTGGGTGCAGTTCTGCCTTGGATCCATCTGAGTATGGACTGAAACCTTCAGTGACTGTGAGCTAAATAAAACTTCCTTCCTTTATTTTTGGTGTCCTGTATTTCATCCCATCAAAGAGAAAAGAGTAACTGAGACAGGCACTAAATGGATGGATTCTGCCTAAGCCTACTAATAGCCAGTAGTCTTCTGTAGTCACCCATTGGCCCTGAGTAGACTCCCTACTTTCTTTATCAATAGATCTTGAAGGAATAGATAAAAAGAAGCAGACCTAAAGAATAAAAGCAATTCATTACAGGATTTAAAGAAGAAAACATTCAACTAGGTTTACTTCTCATCCTAAGGAGAGGATCCTGATTCTCAAGATGTGCCCCCGATCACAGCACCAAGGACACCTGAGAACTTGATGGAGGCACAAACACCCAGGGCCCCACTGCCTCAGGGCTGCTGAGGGAGGCTCACACCAGCAGGGTGAGTCTGCCAGTGCTGAAGTGTGTCCTAGATCAACCATGGCAAAACCTGTGGAGACCACGTGTCCAAACAGCAACCTAAACCCACTTATTTATCACAAAATGCCAGCACCTCCATGAAACCTGAATACTGAAGTTTTATTTTAGAAAAATAAGAAACATTATCCAGCTCTTGGCTGCTAGGGCAACTTGTCTCGAGGGTTGGCAGAGAAGGCTCTGTGATTAACTCATTCTATTGAAATTATGGATGTGAGTGCTGCTGGGATTAGGGAGTGAGTGCTACACCCAGCCTGTGGAGGAGAGCCCGAGTGCAACTTAAGGAGACAGACTTGCTCTCTGTAGCCATCCTTGCTGTGAATCCTCCCTTTTCCTCTTCCTGTTTTGCTCCACTATAACACATGTATCATAGATTCCTACCACTAGCCTGGGTGTACGCAGGGCTTCCCTCACCTCTTTCTCTCTTTCCCCAAGAAAGTTAGCTAGAGTAGAGGTCGTGTCCAGCTTTCTATCAAAGGGTTTTCATTACTTCTTTGTGCTCTAAGGAGGGTTTTTAAAAGTGGTGCAAGCCCAGCATCACACCTAGGCTCATGGACTACAGTTCTATCATTAGCAGTGTCCCAGTGCTGCCCATAGGGATCTCATGCAGTTCTCTTCCCAGCCTCATTCAGCTACCAGAATACCTGTTATTGTAACACTGTTCCATAGGTAAGTTCATTTCTCTGGATACTGAACACTGTACTCTTCCTTCACCTAAAAAAGGTTCTGTGCACTTTTTATTTTAAGAAGATCTGAAACATGTGTCTCTTTCCTAATCCTGTAATTTCATTTTGATTGCTTAGTAATACCATCTTTTCCCAGTAGAACGGAATCATCCTTTTGCTGTTAAACTTTGCACACTCCGAAGGCCGTCAGTCCCAGCTGGAAGGGCTCCAGTGGCATGTGATTTAAGATTCCCATTTACCATCTAATTGTACTTGGTCTCTGACACAGATGGTACAAAAGGTCAAAGCAAATCACATGGGCACTACCTTTCTGTGTTCATCCAACTATGAAATAACTTTTAATATGAGATACACAAAATAAGGCATTCAGAAACAGTGTGTTTTCCTTGAAAAACTTCCATATACCTAAAACTACATAGACTCTCAACAGGAATTTGTATTACCAAAGTAAGGGGACTGTAAGGTATTCTTTTTGTTTGCTTGTTTTGTTTTGTGGTACCAGGGATTGAACTCAGGACCCTGTACCTGCCAGGTAAGCACTTATTCTACTGAGCTATCTGCCTGGGCCCAACTGTGATGTATTTCAAATAATTTTAGATTTGTAGAGAATCTGCAAAGATAAAGTGGAGTTCCCCTCTCACTCAACACCCTGGATAGCAATGTCATATATGACCAGAAGCTTTCCTCAAAACAGAGAATTAACCTTGGCATGTTAGAGCTCCAGACTTCATTCAGATTTTACTAGTTTTTGCACTAATGTTCTTACTCCAGTCCAGGATCTAACTCAAGGTATCACATTGCATTTAGCAGTTTGTTTTTCAGTTCTCTTTTGCTCCTTCTTATCAACTTCTAGACTAGAACTTCACATAGAATATCTGCTTATAACCAGCTCTGAATTAACAGCACCCTGAGTTTCACCACAAACAGCAATCCTGATCCAAACTGAGAAGCCATGTGCAAACCCCAGTCTCAGTAAGCAATGTCCCTGGCCCACCTGCGAGGTTGGGCTGACCTTATTTGACATCTTGCTAGGTAGCTGCAGCTTTAAAAGAAATCCAAATGTACTGGACAAGTTAACTAAACCCTACTGACCTCTGGTCCTGACAATAAAAGTTACCCAGTTTATTCTTGGAGAAATTCTTTGTAACAATATTCTTCATAACCTGAAGTGATAAATGGTCAAGGAAACAAATTATTTTTAAATCACCGATTTCTTTTTTATCTATGGATACATATTTAGGTTGATTCCTGGCTTATACTCTCTCACTATTATGAACACAGATATGATAAACATGGATTATGGATGTCAGAAGAGAGGAATTCCAATTAAATCACCTTAAATAAATGGTAAGAGTCTAAGGTGATAGATATGCTAGTTTATTATTACTCATATGTACATGAATTAAAATTTATGTGTCACTCGAATTCTAAAAGATTTTTATAATTAAAAAAATAAAGTTTACTCAGAGGCAAAGGTAAGAAGAATGTCTGGGCAAAGGGGGAGGCATAAAGACAGAAGTTCTTGAGCAGGAAGCTCCTGATGACAGCTATGGTGAATCACCTGATTACTCAGCCTGCTTCTCTTTTCTTTGTCCTATTTGTCTCCACAGCAGTGAGAGAAATAAACATGCAGTAAGGAACAAAAAGCTTTAGAATTCTGAATTTTGCAAATGGTCCATCTGCACCATCCTGCTCAGGGCTGCTGCAGGGAAGCCTTCTCCAGGAAGACAAGAGAATGGCCTCCTTGGCGGGAGCAACTCTGCTCACACACTCGGGTACAGTTTCCGGTGATATTTGACCTCTAAGTCTCAGGTGTGTGTGTGCTTTCTACGGTTGAACTGCAACACTGACCTGGAGTCCCTACAAGAGCAGGGGAAACAAATAATCAAGCCCGACTGTTGGAGGCATGTCAACACATTTATCAGATGTGAAATAGGTCAAGACCAGAAATCAGTCTGGGGGCTCCCTTTAAAAGCATTACACTAACAAATTGCTTCATTTTTTATCTTTTAATTAAAAGGTGGTTACAAGCAGCATTGGGGGGACTTTAATGAAAACCACAGGAACTACTCATCTGGACCCCAGTGGCAGGCAGCTGATCACAGGAAGTGCTGCAGGAACACTTAGGAGAGAGAGGCAGAGGGCCTGGCTCCCATGCTCCCAGTCTCCACAGAATCCTGTCCATCATCCTTCCAGCTCAGAAGCCATGGTGCTGGTGTGTATTCCACAGTAGGACCTGCCACCCATCTCAGTTGCCTCCCACCGCCCACAAAGACAGATTAACGATCTACTTCTGGCTTCTGCCTGACTTCAAGGCAATGATGCATGCCTATATTGTGACACACTCACCTACTTAAGACCTCAGAAATCTCTCAAAACACCAAACTGAAATTATTTAATAATCAAGAGAAAAGCAGTCTGATGCAGGTGATTGTTGTCATTATTAATTATATTAATCATTTTTGAATATGAATGGAATGGGGATGAGCTGACAATTCAGGATGTATCTCTGTAATTTACAAGATACACTTTTACTTTTTCTAGGGAGCTATATATGGCTTTAGGTAAGTGTAAAGATTTATCTGACATCAGAAGAAGGCACATTATTCTGCACCTCCCTGTTATAATTGTCCCACTGCATTACAAGCTAACAAGACAAGCAAGGTCAGCATGGACACAAGCCAGATAGAGTTTCAGAATCACCATGTGAATTCCTGAAAAAGTCCCTGCTTCCTAAAAGCCCAATCTGGAACTGAGTTACAACTTTCTGTTCAAAGAGATTATGGAGTCACAGAAAAAAGTGATTGATGATGATGTAGAGTGTGCCTAAGGAGAATAACATAGAGAAAAAACATTCTCTCAGGCTTTCACAGAAAGCCAATTGGTCAAGCAGTGGCCGTGACTCATGCAGATGGCTGACACTGGCAAAAGATCCACAAACTGCTGTACATGGTTTCAAGGTAAACACTTAGGGGTTTTAACTGACCTTGTCGGATACAAAAATTGCATTTTTAGTTATATAAGTCTTGCTTTAACTTGGTCTTAACCATCCAGCAGAAAGGTGTGGCCACGAAGTATAAGGGGTAAAGCCATGTTAGTGTTCTGAGCTGTAGAAGATTCAAGTCAACAGCTTCTGATATTGCCAGTTCTGCTGATAATCCATTGCCATTGTGTACTGTTGGACTATGTTGGGTTGTTTTGCTGGATTCAAGCACCTATAATATTTCAATGGCAATGGAACATCCATCTCTGACAAAACAAAATAAAAAAGGGGGATATAAATAAAGGTCCAAGGGCTGGGGATTTGGCTCAGCAGTAGAATGCTTGCCTAGCAAGCTGGAAGCCCTGAGTTCGATCCTTGGCACCAAAAACAAAACATAAATCTCTCCTGAAAAACAGTTCAACCAAAAAAATACAGTAATCAAAAACAAACAAGGCAACTATAAATGAAGGTCCATTTTGTAGAGAAAAAATAATATATATATATATATATATATGCATGTACAAAATAGGATATATATACAGCTACTTTCTCTTAGTTCACTGAGAAGAAAGATTTATAGTAATAATGTTTAGACAAGATATCATGTCTGTATCTTGTACTCTGAATAACTACTACGAAGATAACATTATGCAATGTATTAATTATTGCAACTGTCCTACTAACCTGTTTTGAAACTGCCTCATTGTTATTTCCTTCTCATTAAAATAAAAATAAAATAGAGTAGAATAAAAGCCCAATCTGCATACTGAGGAAAAAGAAGCCTGGAGGGACAGGCTCAGAGGTCCAGTTGGAAGCACTGAAGAAAGGCATCTAAGGCTTAAGGTTAGGCCTAGTGCTGAGATTTCTAGCATCATAAAGATTTTCTAAGCAGCCAAATCATGCAACAATATTTTAGATCTATTATCTATCAGCATCTCAGTAGGGAATCCGTATTTATAATCAGAAAAGTAAACAGTCAGATTGCACATATCCTAAAGCCATTTCCCCACCTCTCTGTTATTCTTGGAATGATTTTGTTTGTAGACTCTGTATTTTTCACAAGGAGCCCTAAATGTGTACTTAATTAAATGGTCATCAACTATGATAAATTCACATTCACGTTGCTCTCAAAAAATGTAATAATCCTCTCTTTTCTAAGATGAACAAAAATAAAACAAATGCAAACCTCAGGGGAAAAGGCCAAACTCATAACATCAATAAACAATTCCATCTCCACGGCTATGAGCAAGACAAGAAAAGACAGAGGATGTGATCCATGTGCACAAAACTGGAAAACAAGACTGTACAGGGAGAGTGGATGCACCTCTCCTCTGAGTACTCATAGACAGAGAGAGAGAGAGAGAGAGAGAGAGAGAGAGAGAGAGAGAGAGAGGGACTCATAGTCTTCAACACAGAATTTTTAAGAATAAGAATGTTCCCCATATTAAAAAAAAAGGTTTTTTTCCAAAGGCATGATGTCCCCACCCACTAGAACAAGGCCATTCCTTTTCTGCCCAACCACTTCTTCACTTTGGGAAAAGACAGAGATGTAAAACTGGCCTTCCGCAATGTAATAAGAAAGTTTGAATTTATTTTAAAAGTGAGAAACTAGCTGATTCACAGAGCATTGCTTGTGAATACTGAGGACCCAAAAACCTTCTCAGCCAGGACAGGGAGGAGGGAAGAGAGAGGCCTATATTTGGGTCCCAAAATATATCTTCTCATGGAAGCAATGTAACAAATGTGTAGGTACCACTGAAAATGTTCTATAGCTTTCCACCTCAGGTGCAACATGAACTAATGAGGATTAGTGGACCACATGGAAATCTGACAAAATTTTATATTACTTCCATGGGGGAGGAAAGGGTTGAATAAATCAGGCAATAAATTTATAAGAGAATTATTGAGAGAGAAATGTATACAATACATTTGAACTCTGGCAACAAATAACAGGAGCCAGGGTCTGAATTTTGCCCTTTATTTTGAAGAAAGTTTTACTGGTGATATAAAAGGAACTATGCCCCAAGTGGACCAAGAAAGCCAGCAGAAGGCTTGAAAACATCACATAGTAAATGTACTCAGCCTCACCCCTGAGTGTGGAAGTGAAGAGCTGCCTTTCCAAGGCCCTCCAAGAAGAGCCACTCCTCATTGAACCTTTCTAGAATTTCTCAGAGATCCAGAGGAACTACCCTGGTTAGCTTATGCTGACCTGCCCCCTGGAGTTCTATTATCACTGACCTTTGGTTTTTCTACTCAAAACCCATCTATAAGGCTCTCTTTATTCACATTTTCCTTCCCAGAAGAGATGCCTTTTGATGAGACCCATGGCCAAACAGGTAGGCTAGTCACACTCTAGGATTCATTTGGTAATAAAATCCAAACAAGAGTAGAAGGAGGATGGCAGAAGAACATCACAACACCAGATGTAATGTCCATGGTGATCCCAAGGCTCAGAGGAAGTTCGTATGAAAAGTATTATGTATGATTTTAGTAAGAGTTATAGCTTATTGGTTTGTACATAGATGGCATACTGTCATCTTTCCTTAGAGTTTGATTTTGTTTTGTCTTGGTTTTTAGATAAGCATATCTTTGGGAAATGTTTGAAGATAACGTCTAGCATTCTGTTCGTCTTACTTGAAGCCATAGAGATTTACTGATCATCTACTATATGCCAAGATCAAGAAAGACAAAGATGAATATAACATAAGTTCTGATTGTCATGCTTCTATGATTAAACAGGAAGAATGAAACATGGGTGAGACTATGAGTGAGACTGTCCATTAAAGTGCTGTGATATGTTCCACAAGAAATAAGAATAACACCAGAAGAGAGTGATTCACCCAGAACTATTATGTCTGGAGAGAAAGCATCATTTAGAATGAGTTTTAAAGGAATGAAGAGCTCTTGGCCAAGAAGAGACCAGAAGAAGTGAACGACCTGATGAAGGAAGGCGTGCACAGCAGTGTGTCTGGGCCAGAAGAGTAAACAGGGAGGCAGGAACCCGGGTTCAAAGAGGCCTGAGACCTCTAGCAATATTCACAATTCCCTTCTTTATGCTTCCCTTAGAATATTTCCAGTAACCAAAGAAGCAGAGGTCAAGATTGCAATCTGTTTTGCTTAATTTCTCTATACTTTCCCATTAATCACCCTGAACTATGCCTCCCTTTCCACCATTCAGGAACTTCCTAGAGCTCTTCCTCCCCGTGGAATGCCTGCCTAGTTAGGAGCCAGCCACAGGGGCACAATCAGGAGGGAAGTCATTTAAGAATTACCAAGTATCATAGCTGCGCTTCCAGAGACATCTGTAAGTGCATTTATTCCCACTAAGTCACCTGGCAACAGCTTCAAAGTGCAGGTTTTTCAATTAATTGCAAAGTGGTAATCAGGCTGTGCGGAGTTAGAGGGATTCATGTCTCTGCAGACACTTTGTTCATGCATTTCACAGAAAGGCAAAGAGGTTCTAATTAGAATAAAGTTAATGCAGCTCCTTTTGGGAGGTGTCTTCATAAGGAGTGGGGTCTTTCATTCTGGTCCCATTTTTGCATTAGGCGGACTCCTCTAAGGCATCAGCCAACAATATCCCAAGCTAGTGCACATTAGCATAATGCAGTGCACACTTCCATTTGACACAGGCAACAACAAGCAGCAGCTGGAAAGAAAAATGCTTAGTGGAAGATGCACACACTTGGATAATCCTGCGCAGCTGCTGCTGAGGAATCAAGCAACCTCCTGGGATGCCATCCTCTGGGATATGTACACTGAGGAGCTGGTTGAACCATTTTCCTGAAACCTATGTGTGTGAGAGAGAGAGAGAGAGAGAGAGAGAGAGAGAGAGAGAGAGAGAGACAGACAGACAGACAGAGACAGACAGAGACAGACAGACAGACAGAGATAATATTTAAAGAAATAGAGCACGAGAGACCCAAGGCACCCATGTGAGTGAGATTCTCTACTGTGCCCCAATGGCCCTGCAAATCCCCAGTGAGTGAGAATTTCTGAGATTCTCTCAGCCACGACCCACACAAGCCCAACCAAGTAAGTGTGTAGGAGAATGCTCCCCAGGGTTCCCTGGGCCAGGAGCACAACAGAGGGGAGCCACAGGCCCACAGTAGTGCTAGAAGGGCAGCAGAAAAAAGGAGCCAAACATAACATCTAGTTCCAGGCCAGGCATGACTAGACAAACTCAAACAAAAATCTTCACCTGAATCTCATTATGTGCTAAGGTTATAACTGCACCAAAGCTCTGCATGAAAGGACAGAAGGCTGTGCTATACAAAATGACAAAGACAAGGAGAAAAATGCAATCTCAGGTGTGGAGCCTGCACATGATAAGTGCAAAGAACATTAGCTCAGCTGAAATGAATGAATTAAAAGACTCGGAAGCAAAGAAACAGCAGCAGAAAGGTGTAGAGGAATTCAGACCAGAATTAATACCTGAAATAAAAAAAGAAATTTTTGAATACATAGCATCTGCAATAATGATTCAAATCCAGAAACTTATTGGGAAACCCAATGCCCACCTAGAACTAGTGCAGAGAGCACGAGTCAGCTAAAACACATGAATTAACATCGCAAGCAAAGAAACAACAGCAGAAAGGTAAAGAGGAATTCAGAGCAGATATAATTTCTCAAACTAAAGAGAGAGAGAGAGAGAGTTGTTTTCTCAAACAAGCAAAAAAAAAAAAAGAGATCTTTGAAATAATAGCATCTGAAAAATTCAATACTGAAATATATGGATGAAACCCAATTTGGAAAAAACTCTGCAGTAGAAGAATTAATAGCTACCTCTAAAGAAGACATTGGTTAAAAAAAATAGAGATCAGAAATATGATGAATTTCTTGAATGAGCATTATAGGAAAGAAATACATCACATGAAATAGAGTCAAAGAGATACAGAACTTAAAATTTCAATCGCAAGTCTAGAAAACCAGTTCAGTGAAAGTGAAGACAGAATTTCAGATCCTGAGGACGCTGGTGCAGCTAGTGAAAAGGTAGGAAAGGATCTCTTAAAAACAACGAGGATGCAGGAAAAAATAATCCATCAACTGCAAGATGATGACAAGATGAACAATGAGAGACTAATAAGCATCAGTGAGAAAGAAGTAGTCAATACAAATGATATTAGAAGAATATGGGCAGAAGTAAGAGCAGAAAACTTACCAAATATGAAGAAACAATCTAACATTCAGGTAATCGAAGCACTAACACCAAATAATTTCAACCCAACTAAAAGCACACTGAGATATGTAATAGTCAAGATCTCAGAAATCCAACACAAGCATAATATACTGAAAGCCACTAGAGAAAAGAAGCAGATCACATTCAAAGGAAAACCCGTAAGAATTACAGCTGACTTCTCTACATAAACCATGAAGTCAAGGAGAGCATGGAGCAGAGTACTTCAAGTTCTCTATGAAAACAGATTTCAGCCCAGATTATTATACCCTGCAAAACTCTATTTTGAGTATGATGGAGAAGTGCAATACTTCCATGACAAAAAAACAACTAAAGAGTTTAATTATGTCAAAGCCATTACTACACTGACTACTGAAAGATGTTCCAGAGAGGGACCACAGTGACCAGAACTCCACAAATAAGAACAGAAAGAAGCTAGTAAATAGAGCAAACAAACACAGAACCAAAGGGAGTAAACAACAGCAGGTAAATACAATGACAATCATAAATCAACACATTTCAATTATAACTATCAACGTGAATAGACTCAATTTACCAATGAAGAGAAACAGACTGGCACAGTGGATTATGAAAGAAAATCCAACAATATGCTGCGCACAAGAAACACACTTAACCCCCCAAAAAAAACATTCACTGATTTAAAGTCAAAGGATAGAAAATGATACTACATGCCCCAGCACCTCAGAAAAAAGCAAGAGTAGCCATTCTGTTCTCAGACAGTCTCAACTTCAAACCAAGAAAGATCAAAAGACACAAAGAAGGCCACTATATATTGGTTAGGGGAAAAGTTCAAGAGCAAGAGGTAACACTCATAAATATCTATGCAGCAAACAGAGGAGCACCCATCTATATAAGACAAATCTTAATGGACATGAAAAATCTTATATCCAATACTACAATCTTAACAGGAGACTTTAAAAAACCCTTCTCTCAAAAAGATAGGTCAACCTGACAAAAAATTAGCAAAGAAGTAGCAGAACTGAACCAGAGCTTGGAACAAATGGACCTGGTGCACGTATGCACAGTGTTTTACCCAACCACAGCTGAATACACATTTTTTTCAGCTGCACATGCGAAATTTTCTAAAATAGATCACATACTAGTCCAGAGGTCATGCATAAGTATATGCAAGAAAACAGAAATTATCCCATGCATATTATTTGACCACAGTGCAATGAAACTGGAACTAAATGACAAAAGAAAACAGAAAAACCCGCTAAATTCATGGAAATTAAACAACACCTTACTCAACAATCAATGGGGCACAAAAGAAATTCAACAATATCTACAATTCAATGAAAATTCAAGTACAACTTACCGGAATTTATGGGATGCAATGAAAGCAGTTCTTAGAGGGAAAATCATACTATGAACTCACACATTAGGAAAACAGAAAGGGAACAAACTAGCACCCTAATATTGCACCTCTAACATCTAGAAAAAGAAGAGCAAACGAAACCCAAAGCACAAAAAAGGGAAGAAATAATAAAGATTAGAGCAGAAATTAATTCAATTGAGATGAAGAAAACAGTTCAAAGAATCCACAAATCAAAAAGTTGGTTATTTGAAAGACTAAATAAAGTTGAAAAACCTCTAGCCAACCTCATCAAAAAGAGGCAAGAAAAAATTCAAGTACATGCAATAAGTAATGAAAAGGGTGAAATCTCCACAGAACCAGCGGAAATTCAAAAGACTACATAGTTACTTCCAGAATCTTTATGCTCACAGAGTAGAAGACACAGAAGAAATTGACAGATTCCTCAAAAGGTAAAAATTACCAAAACAGTACCAAGAAGATATTACAACTCTCAATAAGCCGACAACAGCCAACAAAATTCGAAACATAATAAAAAGCCTACCGACAAAGAAAAGTCCAGGTCCTGATGGATTCAGAGCTGAATTCTACACGAAATTTATAGAAGATATAATCCCTACACTCCTCAAACTTTTCAATGAAATTGAAAAGGAAGCAGTCCTCCCAAAATCATTTCTGGAGGCAAGTATAATACTGATTCCAAAACCAGAGAAAGACACAATGAAAAAGGAAAACCAAAGGCCAATCTCCCTCATGAACATAGATGCAAAAATCCTCAAAATCCTAACAAATAGAATACAGCAAATTGTCAAGAAGATCATACACTATGTTCAGGTAGGATTCATCCTGGGGACGCAAGGATGGTTCAATATTTGAAAATCTATAGAAGTAATACACTATATTAACAGACTGAAATCTAAAAACCACACGATCATCTCAATTGATGCAGAGAAAGCTTTTGACAAAGTCCAACACTCATTCATGTTCAAAGTCATACAGAAAATTGGAATAGCTGGACTCTACCTTAATTTGATAAAAGCCATCTATGACAACCCAAAAGCTAATATAATCCTAAATGGGGAAAAACAGAAATCTTTTACTCTTAAATCAGGTACAAGACAAGGATGTACTCTATCACCCCTCCTATGTAATGTAGTTTTGGAAGCACTAGCATCAGCCATTAGAAAAGAGGGAGAAATAAAAGGAATAAAAATAGGTAAAGAAGAAGTTAAATTATTACTATTTGCAGATGCCATGATACTTTACTTGGAAGACCCAAAATATTCCACCAAGAAATTACTACAACTGAAATTAGGTAGCATAGCAGGATACAAAGTCAATACTCAAAAGTCAATAGCATAGCTCTACACAGATAGCAAGCACACTGAAAGGGAAACAATAGAAACAATATCTTTTACAATAGCACCACAGAAAATGAAATACCTTGGAATTCACTTAACAAAGGAAGTCAAAGATCTTTTCACAGAAAATTACAATACGCTAAAAAAAAAAGTGATTATAGAGGATTTCAGAAAATGGAAAGATATTCCATTCTCCTGGATAGGAAGAACAAACATCGTGAAGATGGCCATACTTCCAAAATTGTTGTACAGGCTTAATTCAGTCCCTAACAAACTGCCATCAACATTCATCCCAGACCTAGCGAAATCATTCCTAAAATTTATTTGGAACCACAAACTACCTAGAATAGCAAAGGCAATCGTGGCCAATAAAGACAAGGCCAGGAGGCATCACAATTCCTGACTTGAAATCATACTACAAAGCCACTCTGATAAAATCAACATGGTATTGGCAGCAAAATAGACCTGAGGATCAATGAAATAGAGGCATCTACGATCACACTCAGCCATCTGATTGCCAACAAAGGGGCCGAACATACCACTAGAAGAAAGATAGCCTCTTTAACAAATGGTGCTGGAAAAACTAGATTTCTATGTGCTGAAAACTAAAACTTGATCTAGCTCTATCACCATGTACTAAGATGAAGTCAAAATGGGTTAAAGGTCTAAATATTAAAACAGAAACACTCAATCTTCTGGAAGAGAAAATAGGAGGAACTCTTGAAGACATAGGGGTAGGTAAAGAGTACATGCACAAACATATATTTGCATGGGAAACACTTGAAAGAATCAACAACTGGGATCAACTCTTCTTGAGAAGTTTTGGAAATCAAAAGAAATTGTCAACAAAATGGAAAGACAATCCAGAAATTTTGTAAAAATCCTAACTTAAAAGCAAAGAGACAAAGGTCCACTGTGTAGAATATATAAAGAACTAAGCTATAACAGGGATGTCTGATTTAAAGACCCAATTCAGAAATGGGCATCTGAGATGAATACACACTTCTCAGAGGACGAAATTAAAGAAGTGAATAAATATATGAAGAAATTCTCCACAATGCTAGCCATCCATGAAATATAAAGAAAAACAACACTGAGATACCGTCTCACTCCAGAAAGAATCGCTATCATAAGGAAATTAACCAACAACAAATGTTGGAGAGGTTTTAGGGAAAAGAGAACACTTCTCCACTGCTTGTGGGAATGTACACTGGTACAACCATCGTGGAGATCAGTGTGGAGACTCCTCAAAAGAGTAGGACTGGAAATCCCATTTAAGCCAGCTATCCCCCTACTTGGGATTTTTCCAGAAGAACTGAAAACATTATATCATAGTGATATATGTGTACTTATGTTTATAGCAGCACAATTTTAGTGGAGTATTACTCAGCTATAAAGAATGATAAACTTGAAGCATTTATATTGAAGTGGATGCCACTTGAACATATACTCGTAAGTGAAAAAACAACAGACACACATGTGTAAATATTGTATAGTCTCTCTGGTGTACGAAGACAAAAGAAGAAATACAAATAGAAATACACAAACACAGCTTAAGGCAACTGAGTCAAATAGGGCAAACTGAACAGCATATGCTTCAGGGTACTAATCAGCTTTTCTTCTGGATGGTTAACCACTTAAGTTTACAAATCAAAATTGGAGAAATAGAAGAGCCACAAGGCCAGCCAACATTTTGGCCCTAGCCTTTCAAGGTCAGCGAAGACTCAGGACATAGGACAGCCTGTACAGTAACATCATGGAACTCAGTTGTGCCCCAAATTTTCTGATCAAGGAGATTATGGAGCCACAAAGGAAAGAGATTGAAGATCTATAGTGTGCCTGTGGAGAGTCACATGGAAAGTAAACTTTCTCTCAGTCTCTCATAGAGAGCAAACTAGTCAAGCATTGGCCGTGACTCATCCGCATGATAACACAAACAAAGGATCTACAGAGTAAGGTACAGGATTCAAAGTTAAACCATGAGAGGAATTCACTGACTTCATCAGAAACAAAAGAGCTACATCTTTTGGTATATAGGTCTTAATCTATCTCGGTCTTAACCATCCAGCAGAAAAGTATAAAAATGGTGTATAATGTGGGACCATAATAATAAGTTGATCTGTAAATGTCTATAGTCAACAATTTCTTCAGATAACTCACTATTATTGTGGAATTCTGGACTGTGTTGGATTGTGTCTCCGAGTTCAGGCACCTAAACTGGTTTAATGATAATGGAGTGCTCATCTTTGACAGGTCTAGACAAAAAAAGGGGGTATACAAAGGAAGAACCATGATGTATGTGTATATATAGTACAGTTAGGATAAATATGCCATGCTTCTGCATAATTCTATGAGAAGCAAGATTTGCACTAATAGTGGCTGTACAAGATATTATGTTGGCTTCCAGTACTATGGACAAACACTAGGGAGATAATAAGGTAGAAAGTATTAATTATTGAATCTGTGATATATTTCAGCTATAAAAAATAAGTGTACAGCTATACTCTCTTCATTCACTGATTAGAGACATCTGCTATAATAATGTCTGTAAATATAATATGAGGTACGTACCTTATACGACACCAAAACATTACAAAAACATTTTGTAATGTATTAATTTATCAAATTTGTCCTATCAATTTTTCTTCAGACTGTCTCATTGCTATTTATTCTTCTATAAAAATAATAATAAAGATGGGTCCAGACACAGAAAAAAAATAAATAAAAACCACATGATCATCTCAAATGGTGCAGTAAAAGCTTTTGACAAAGTCCAACACTCATTCATGTTCAAAGTCCTACAGAAAATTGGAATAGATAGACTCTACCTTAACTGGATAAAAGCCATCTATGACAACTGAAAAGCTAATATAATCCTAAATGGGGAAAAACTAAAATCTTTTACTCTTAGATTCGGTACAAGACAAGGATGTCCTCTATCACCCTTCTTATTCAATATAGTTCCGGAATCATTAGCTATAGCCATTAGACAAGAGGGAGAAATAAATAAGAATAGCTAAAGAAGAAGTTAAATTATCATTATTTGCAAATGATATGATATTTTACTTGGAAAACCCAAAAACTCCACCAAAAAGCTACTAGAATTGATACACAAATTCAGTACCATAGCAGAATGCAAAGTCAATCACATTGAAACTATAGAAACAATACCTTTTACAATACCACCACATCAAATGAAATAGCTTGGAATTCCCTTAATCAAAGGAGTCAAAGATCTTTTAATGGAAAATTACAGTGCACTAAGAAAAGAGATTGTAGAGGATTTCAGAAAATGGAAAGATATTCCCTGCTCCTGGATAGGAAGAACCAACATCATGAAGATGGCCATACTCCCAAAATTGTTGTGTAGATTTAATGCAATTCCCATCAAACTGCTAGCAACATACCTCCCAGAGCTAGAGAAATTTTTTTCCAAAAATTTATTTGGAACCAGAAGGGATCTAGAATAACAAATGAATCCTGGCCTAAAAGACAAGGGCAGGAGGCATCATAATTCCTGACTTGAAATTATTCTACATTGCTACTGTGATAAATTAACAAGCTATTGGCAACAAAATAGACCTGAGCATCAATGGAATATATTAGAAGATGCATAGGCCTCTATAAACACTCTCAGCCACCTGCTCTTCAACAAAGGGGCCAAACATGCTTACTGGGAAAAAGTAGCCTCTTTAACAAATTCTGCTAGAAAAACTGGCTTTTTACATGCTAAAAACTAAAACTTGACCCAGGTTTATCACCATGAACTAAGCTAAAGTCAAAATGGATTAAAGATCTAAACATTAAAACAGAAACACTCAATCTCCTGGAATAGAAAGTAGAATGAACTCTTGAAGACATAAGGGTAGACAAAGAGATCATGAACAAATGTGCACTCATGCGGGAAACACTTGAAAGAATTAACAACTAGGACCAACTCTTGAGAAATTTTTGCACATCAAACGAAATTATGAACAAAGTGAAAAGCCAACCCACAGATTTCAAAAATATTTTAACTACTAAGCACTCAGACAAAGGTCTGATCTCTAGAATTTATAAAGAACTAAGATACATTAGAGTCCTCAGATTTAAAGACCCAATATAGAATTGGGCATCTGACATGAATACATACTTCTCAGAGGACGAAATTAAAGAAGCAAATAAATATATGAAGAAATGCTCCACATCGCTAGCCATCTGTGAAATGCAAGTTAAAACAGCACTGAGATACCATCTCAGTCCAGAAAGAATGGCTATCATAAGGAAATCAACCAACAACAAATGTTGGAGAGGTTGTGGGGAAAAGGGAACACTTCTTCATTGCTGGTGGGAATGTAGACTGGTATAACCATTGTGGAGATCAGTGTGGAGACTCCTTACAAAATTATGACTGGAACACGGTTCCATAGTGTAGCGTTTATCACGTCTGCTTTACACAAAATTATGACTGGAAATCCCATGCAAGCCAGCCATACCCCTACTGGGAATTTATCCAGAGGTACTGAAAATATCGTATCATAGTGACATATGTGTACCTATGTTTATAGCAGCACAATTTGTGATAGCCAAATCTTGGAAACAACCAAGATGCCTGTCACATGAGGAATGGTTGAAAAAGATGTGGTATTTCTATATAATGGAGTATTACTCAGCTATAAAGAATGATAAAGTTGAAGCATTTATATTGAAGTGGATGCCACTTGAACATATACTCATAAGTGAAATAAACCAGACACACATGTGTAAATGTCATATAGTCTCCCTAGTATAAGAAATTAAAAAAAGAAATACAAATGGAAAGTTATAACAACAACTAAAAGGAATTTTGACAGATAGGGTAAACTGAACTGTATATGTTTCATAGTAATAATCAAATTCTCTTATGGATATTTAACACTTTAAGTTTGCAGATCAAAAATTGGAGAAATGTGAGGGCTGCAAGGTCAGGCAGCATTTTAGCCCTAGTCTTTCAAGGTCAGTGAAGACTCAGAATATAAGACAAACTGTATTGTAACGTCATGGAACTCAGTTGTGCCCCAAATTTTCTGATCAAGGAGATTATGTAGCCACAGCAGAATGTGATCTATCATCCATAGTGTGCCTAAGGAGAGTCACATGGAGAGAAAACTTTCTCGCAGGCTTTTATAGACAGCAAACTGGTCAAGCAATGGCCGTGACTCATCCACATGCCTGACATTGACAAAGGATCTACAAAGTGAGATACAGGGTTATAGGATAAACCCTGAGGGATCTTGACTGACCTCATCAGATACAAAAGTTATGTTTTTTGTTATATAGGTCTTGCTTTATCTCAGTCTTAACTGTCCAGCGGAAAAGTATAAAAATGAGGTATATAAAATAAGGCCATAATAATAAGCTGAGCTTTAAATAGCTCTAGTCACCAACTTCTTTGTATAACCCACTATTATTGTAGACTGCTGGACTGTGTTGGATTGTTTCGCTGAATTCAAGTAGCTATAATAATTGAATGACAATGGAATACCCATCTTTGAGAAGACTAAACAAAAATGGGGATACAAAGGAAGAGGCACTCTGTGTTTATATAAACAGTACAGTTAGGTTAAATATACAGTAGTTTGCATAATTGTATAAGAAATATTCACACTAATAGTGTTTGGACAGGATATCCTGTCTCCTTCTTATAGTATGGATAACTACTAGGAAGAAAACAAGGTAGAAAGTATTAATTATTGAAACTGTACTATAATTCACCTTTAAAAAATGGTATACAGCTGCATTCTCTTAATTCATTGAATAGAGGCATCTGCTCTAATAGTGTTTCTAAAAAGAATATCATGTATGCACCTTGTACAACAAAACCACTATGAAAACAATATGCAATGTATTAATTATTGAATCTGTTGTACTAATTTGATTTGAAGAAAATAAAAAAGAAATAGGGCAAATGAGAAAAGGACTAGATAAAATTGATGACCACACTGCTGAATCAGTATAGCACATTCTGGCACAATTTCTAATGATCCTATCATTTAAGGCAGGATTCTTCCATTCCCACTCTGTTGTTCCTATTCTACTTTCTCCCTCTCATAAGATACCCAGTGATACTTTCTTAAATGGTTCTTTTCCCTGACTTCTTTCATTTTACATTGTGTCTTGTTTCTGACAGAGTCTGTAGTTTGCCGTTATCTTAGGTAATCAGCTGGCTCAATGGAACAGAATGACACTCTCAGAAGTAAAACCTTTCCTGTTTCTCCAATTACAGTGAGATTCTTGTCCAGGCTTCCAGATGCACTTGCTTTTCTGAGAGCTCATAAGGCAAATCATGTTGTCATTTGGTCAAAGATGTTCTGGGTCAAAACAGATGTGCTGGAGTGCACCTGTCCCAGATGTCCTCCTCGCATCCAGTCAATAGCATCATTTGTACACAAATGCCTTCTTAAAATGTAGGACACCATCAATTTATTCTTAACTAATTAAGTAAAAGGCTAATTACACGAATTTCTTGTCAGTAAATTTTCCGGCCCCTAACTGTGGGCTTTTTAACTATCTTACTGCATGAGGACAGATGGACAGATGATATAAGTGAAGAGAAAGGAAAACTGGTGAGAAGACTCAGAGCCAGCTGTCCTATACCTATGTGCATTTACTATATCATGGGCTGGGATCACGTTTCAGGTTGGAGGGCAGCACTCCAAGCGATGCCCATGGCACAAATCTGGCCTATTGGCTGCTGCTGGGAATCACAATGCCCTGAGTGGATGCCTGTACTCTTGTAGCAGGAGGACAGATCAGATCAGTGACCATGGGGAGGCTGGCCACTGCTGGCCTTGTGCCCTTACAGGGCTTTTTTACTTATAGAGCTGAGATTTCAAACTGGCCACAAACAAAAACATAAATTCTAAAGACAGCCTAAGTTATCAGAGAGAGGGAAGAAGATACTGTGGAACGATACTTTCTTATTTATTTATTTGGCACAGGGTCTCTGCACAGCACAACACAAACTAATAGAGACCCTCATATCTCAACCTTCCTAGCACTGGAAATCAGGGGTATACCACCAGACCCAGTTTTAGTAGATAGCTCAATGCCAGCTGGCATGGCATGCAGTACCAGGGATCAAACCTGGGTCGTTGTGCTTGCCAGGCAGGTGCTTAGACCATCCAGCTATTTCTCCTGCCCAGAATGATACTTTCAATTGCAAGTACATCAAATGCACTGCTTCAGGAATATATCTCTTTGCATTATAATTGGAAAGGTAATTTTGATGGGGTCAATTTTGTTGGCAGTTTTGTAGTTTAACAAGTATCTGGGGGTTTGTTCATTTGTTTGTTTATTTCATTTTCAGGCCTGCCAGAAAAAGCCTGTCTGGTTTATGACCCCGCTGACTCTCCTGTGACTGTAGGATGGCTCTGAGCCCTTGGAGCAGGCAAGTAATGGTCACATGCAGAACAGTCATCTGACCTTTGCCTAATTTTGTTGAAAACCATTCCTGGGCTGCTTAAGCCTGAATAGTCCTACTGCATTTCTATAGGCAGTGCAGCACTGCGCGCACCCTAGAGCCTGCATTAACTCAGTTTCTGCAAGAAGACTGAGCCACTGTGGGCTTCAAGCCTGTGCAGTTCCTGGTGGTAGACGAATGTCCCTTGGCCCTGAAGGATATAGCACATGAGAGCACAGATTTTGGGCTCTCCTGAAAGGAACAAGAAGTGAGAGGAGGGTGGAGTAGGTAGGCCAATATCCGCTATAGCCTGGCACACATACCATTTTGCCACCAGCAGAGTAACTCACAATGTAAGTCCAATTAAAGATCATCAAGGTACACCCCTAAAGAATGTAAGTGTAGGTATAGGATACAACAGAGAACACTTGCTTTTTAAAACTAAGATAGTTTTGTGAATAATCATTATGAACTTGGCTGCATCATTTCATCTCTCTCAACCTTAAGAGAGTAAGATAAGATGAAACTCCTGTCAAAGTCTGAGATGGGAAAGATCATTATTAATTCAAAGCCTGAATATGAGGAATATTCAATATTTAGATAAATATTTTATTTATATTTTTTATTTATAAACTGCATTTTTACACAAAGAATATGAGCAGCCTTGAAATAAACTAAGCTAAATACCAAAGGGGCCAATAAGTAGTCATGAAATTGTAAGAGAAAATAAGAAAGAAGCAAAGACAGGCGAAGGGAGTCTGCCTTGACACAAACTGTATATTGTACAACTATTGCTCATAAGAGTCACACAAAATTGAATTCTAAGCTCTCTATCATTTAAGACAAGAAAGGAAAACATTAAATTATAAACTGACAATGTCCATGAGATAAAATCACAAAAATGGGCTAGAAACAGTTTTGCTTGATAGTAACAGTTGAGATAAATTTCACTCATGTCTCCTAGGAAGGAGGATACTGTAATAAATATCATTCTTACTTTTAACATTTTAAAGTCTGGTTAAACTAGTTAAAATAACAGTTACCCCCATTCAAAACAATCCTAGTGTCAGTGTCATAACACAGTTGCAACTTAGTTCCAGGTCCCAGTATTCAGTGCTGGTGGCTGTAACCCGGTGGCCATCCTGTGGGCTCACTGTAGGTGCTCAAATGCCACTGAAGTCAGTTAAAATGGGGTCACAACAGTTGTTTCACTATGGAATCATCACTCAGAACACATGTGATCACTTCCATGACCCAGACCACAGCATGGTGTATTTGTCTAATCACTCCATTGTTTCCTCCCAAGAAAAATCATTCTGACTTCTCCCGTAGATTATTTTGTTCAGCCTTAGATTTTATAGGACTGGAATTAAATCCTTCTCTATACAATGCATTTTGCTCTACACAATGTTTTGAGATCTACCCATGGTGTTGCACAAATCAGTCTTTCTTTCAGTTTTACTGCAGAATGATATCCTACCAGAGGAAGAGGAGAATACCATGGATTTGTTAGCACAGTGATTGTACATGCTTTGAATATTTGGGACCTGGTAGTGACCACTCTAACTGCCAGGAGACCTAAGAGATGATGCCCCTTAACCAGGAAGACACTTGTTAGTGACAATTTTGTGCTCTGGGCTGGGACACAAGTCTTTTAAAAGGCATTAATTTATCTTGGTTAGTTTCCTCCACCAAATGAGAGACCTATGTACAGTATTGCATCAGACTTGTAGTCTATTGATAAAAACTGCTGTAAATATCTGTGTTATATGCTAGTAAGTTTTCAAAAAGAGTTTTAAAAAATCATATGTATAAACATTTACTAAACAAATATATTGCATTTCATTATCCATATATTCTAAACAAATACTAAATAATCAATAAATATCCAAAGCAAAAAAGTATTTCAATGAATAAATATTAAGATTTTTAACAGTTTTTTTCTTGAAGGTTTAATATTTCAAAAATAAATTACTTGACATTGGTTAGAACATGATTGATCACATCTAATCAGTACTCTGTTTGAACAATCATAATTATGTTTAAAATCTGCAATATAGCAATTCACAGAAAGCTCAACTTTAATTTCACATGACATGAGTACATTTTAACATGAACAAAAAAAGAAATAAGATAATCTATAATAATAGAAATGTAAATTGAACATTTATCACACTTATCCATGAATGAAAGCCTATGTTTATGAATTCATGAATATTTTCAGTGTAAAATATGTCCCAGAACAAAAGAGTTGGCATCTTGGGAACCACACAAGCACTGCAGCTCTGGGATGGAGCAACTCTCCACTGGCAGGGCTCTGCCCCTACAAGCCCTGGGCTAGAGCCCCAGCCCCTTCCCCAAATACAATAGAAGATTTTTCTGTTTGAATAATAATGCTGAAATTTGAAAAGCAGGCCAGCATTCTCTGCTTTGCTTTTACAAATGACTTAAAACTTTCAAAAATTCAATAAAAATACATCAAGGGGAAACTGAGATTGACAATAAATTCATGTAAACACATCCTTTACTGACTTTTATATCTTTGCAACTTTTCTGTGAATTGAAAGTTATTCTAAAATAATATATCACACATTCACACTTCCTTATTTTGAAAAATGAACATAGCTATAAGGATTGCATTGCACACAAAGAGAAAGTTTACCAATCTGAATATATCATATGACTCAGTTTCCATTTGCCTAATTGGAGCATTCATCTTATATTGCTCTTCAGCTTTTCTTTCCAAATATATCATTCATAATCACTGAGCATTTCTGTGCTTGAGCATAGGCTTTCTTACTGTATTTCTATATTTGAAAACTGTGTTCTCCACAGGAATTGAGATCAAGTGTGTCCAATCTGGAGTTCATGACTGTTTACCCTCCTTGACTATGGGTTGGACACTTGCGGAGGCTGAGGCAGAAGGATCACATGCTTGAACCACTTGGAGAACTCAGTGAGCCCTTATTTTAAAATAAAGAACAAAAAGAGGTGGCAAAGACCCTTAGACCCTTAGATTTAGTTCAATCCCCAGTACCAAAAAATGAGTAATTAAATAAACATACAAATTATAAAACATTTCAAAATACTGTATCAAACAAAAAATTAGAGATTTGTTATTTATGCACATTAACTAATCTCCCACACACACACGGAGACAAAGGTAATTCCTCACTCCACATGTGCCAGACAATCCAAAAGTGTGGCCACACTTGCAAGACCTCAACATGTAGGTGGGGATCTGACATACACCTGGTGAGGAGGGTGGTCTCAGAGGGATCTGAAGAAGCCCCAGGGAAACAGCTGTGTCTGAAAGAAGGTCAAATAATTGAGCTGAAAATGAAGCTTCAAAAGATTATTCTTGGAAGATTAGGAATTGAAGCACCATGTATTTGTCTCCCCATCATCACAACTGCACTGGCAGAATCTGTCCAATGTTACCATTCAGGGACTCTGCAGGCTACTGAGTCCTTCAGCTTCTAGGAAAGGGTTGGGACTATAAACTGAGGTTTGTTTCAGTTGAGTTCAACTCTTAGTGCAGTAACAGGAACTACCACACTGCCTAGAGCCCTCAGGCCAGCAGCTATATGCCTAGAGCAATATACACACAACTTGCCCAAGTCAGGTACTAAAATGCTGCCTGTCCTCCACCATCAGTGATACCTGGATACACAAGCTGGATTGTTTCCAGGATTCTGGCTGCCAATCAAGCTGGATATAAACTGAAACAAATTCAGTGCTTAAGGTCAACATTGACTTTATGGGAAAATTTGATTTGGTTTTGGTCCAGTTTGATTTGTGATCAGAACTGTGGAAGGAACTGAGGACAAGAACCAAGGTGCCACTAAGTGATCTGTGTTCTGGTCACTGCTTCTGGTCACAGAAGCAAAAATGGAAAGTGGGGCTGACATTCTCATCACATACTCCCTCATTGCCAGTCCCTCCCCTTTGGCTGAAGTGACTTCTTCAGGGCTAGTGCCCTTTCTCCCTCCCTTCACCATTCTTTCCTTCTCCTTTGAGGGTCAGACAAAAGGTATAACAACAAAAAGTAACTGCGTAGAGGAGAAAAATTAGAAAGGAACTGTGTATAACCCTTAAAAGGCTCAGATTCAAGAAAGGCTGGAAGGCATGAAGATTACACTTCAGCTTGGGCCCTAACACCAAGACAGCCTTCTAGAGTAAAGCAAATAATGATAATAATAACAACAACAAAACTAACAACCCTAAAGAAGAAGGAGAGCCTGACTTCTGGAGTTACCATATTACTAAATTCAAAAATATTTTGATTTGAACAACAAATCAAAAATATACCAAGGCATCAAGAATGTATGGCTACATAAAGGAAAAACATAACTTGAACCAACGGAAACTTAACAACACTTGCCTGTGAATCTACTAGACCAACATTTTCTATTTTCTTTTTTTTTATCTTGTAATTTTTTTTCTTTTTTTTCTTTTATTTTATTTTATTGAACTACAAATGTCAATCAGACAGTTTCAAGACACCTTAACAATACAGATTTGATAAATTAACACATTGAAAACTGTTTTCATAATGTTTTGGTATTGTACAAGGTGCATACATGATGTTATATTTGCAGATATTATTTTAGCAGATATCTCTTTTCAGTGAATTAAGAGTATAGCTGATTACTTATTTTTTATACCTGAATTATATCAAAAATTCAATAATTATTTTCCTAGTGTATGACTGTAGTACTAGAAGCCGGCATAATATCCTGTCCAACCACCTTTAGTGCAGTTCTTGCCTCTCATAGAATTATGTAGAAGCACAGCGTTATCTATCTCAACTGTACTGTCTATACACACACATCATGATTTTTTCTTTCCACACCCTTTCCTTTGTCTACATCTGTCAAAGGTGGGCACTCCATTGTTACTCAACTAACTTAGGTGCTTGAACTCGACACCACAATCCAACACAGTCAGCATTCTACAACAATAGTGAGTTATTCAAAGAAATTGTCGACCATAGTCATTTACAGCTCAGCTTAATATTATGGCCCCACGATGTATGCTTCATTTTTATACTTTTCTGCTAGATGGTTAAGACCTAGATAGATCAAGACTTATATACCAACACATGAACGTTATATTTCCTATGCGGTCAGTGAAGTCCAAGTTAAAGTCAAAATGGATTAAAGATCTAAACATTAAAACAGAAACACTCAATCTCCTGGAAGAGAAAGTAGGAGGAACTCTTGAAGACATAGGGGTAGGTAAAGAGTTCATGAACAGACATATATTCGCACGGGAAGCTCTTGAAAGAATCAACAACTGGGATCAACTCTTCTTAAGGAGCTTCTGCATGTCAAAAGAAATTGCCAACAGAGTGAAAAGACAACCCACAAACTTTGAAAAAATCCTAACTAATAAGCAATCAGACAGAGGTCTACTGTCTAGAATATATAAAGAACTAAGATATAACAGGGCCCTCAAATTTAAAGGCCCAATTTAGAAATGGGCATCTGAAATGAATACACACTTCTCAGAGGATGAAATTAAAGAAGCGAATAAATATATGAAAAAATGCTCCACATCGCTAGCCATTTGTGAAATGCAAATAAAAACAACACTGAGATACCATCTCACTCCAGAAAGAATGGCTATCATAAGGAAATCAACCAACAACAAATGTTGGAGAGGTTGTGGGAAAAGGGAATACTTCTCCACTCCTGGTGGGAATGTAGACTGGTACTACCATTGTGGAGGTTAAACCAACATTTTCAAACAACCATCTTAACACTGTGTTTGACATTGATTTTTTTGGCTATTACACCCAAGGCACAGGCTACAAAAGTGAAAATAGATGAATTGGACTTCATGAAAAGAAATCTTTTAAAATATTCATCAAAAGGCACTCTCAACAGAGTAAAAAGACAACCCTCAGAATGGGAGAAAACATTTACAAATTACATATCTAAGAAGAGATTAGAGTCTTATATAGAAAGACATTAATGTCCTATATATAGTTTTATATACCTAAAACTAAGCAACAAACAACTTGACTTTTAAAAATTGGGCAAAGGACTTGAATAGATATTTTCCCAAAGAAGATATATAAATGGTCTGCACCATATAAAAAATGTTCATTGTATTCACTAAAGAAGTGCACACCGAACCTACAAATACAGTAGGGTAGCTACTACTTTTACAAAATGAAAACTAGCAGGTGTTTGTGAGGATGTGGAGATTAGAACCATTGTACAGTGATTGTAGGATGATACAACGGTGCAGCTGCTATAGAAAAACAGTATGACAGTTTTTCAACAAAGTAAAAGGAGAATTACTATAGGATCCAGGCTTTCTAATTTTAGTTCTATGCACAAAACACTGAAAGGCATTGAAGGCATATTGGTGTATTCTGGTTCATTCTGAAACAGCTACCATTACACCAACCAAGTCCATTTTCTCCTTAAGTTCAAGAATGAAATCTTGGACAGAAGGAGGGAAAAAATAATATTTTACTGGAACAATAAGAGGAAAACAGCTCCTGGTGGTGTCTCTGAAAGTGGGGTTCCACAGTGCTTTCCTTCCATAGAGCAGCAGAGAAAAAAATTAGTTAATTATCCAGTAGTCACTCGTCATAGACAGATCTGAATAACCAGTTGGCTTTAGAATAACCACTTGGGGTTTACATTTTATAATATAGCATTTAAATAAAATCAGTTCCTCAGCAGGCTGAGCTTAAAGGTAGCAAAGCTCAAAGCAAACTTGGTACCCTACAGTTCTAAATTCCACCAAGTCCCGTCAGAGGTAGGAAAGAATCTGTTAACTAACAGAATTTTTGCCTAATTTTTTTTTCACCTGGGAGTTAGGCTGTTTATCTGTCCATCTTTGTCTTAATGTTTTGTCCTTTATCCTGGGTTTATGTTTACATTTCTTAGCTCAACTAGCTCTATATAGTTTGAACTGGGTCTTAATTTGTTGAGTGTGTTTCTTTTCAATTGTATCTAGTACACTCTATCTTAGACCCTGTCCATTACTATTTGTAAGCTAATTAATTAACTGGTCTTCTACAATAGAATCTTAATTAATAATAAAAGGTAAAAATAGCCCATGTCTATTGATACATGAACAAACAAAATGTACCGTATAATACAATAAAATATTATTTAGCCTTATAAAGGAAATATGACATACAATCATACCTCTGCTCATGAATGCACCTGTTTGTGAATAGTTAGGCTCAGTAGCAGAGGAGTTTGGCAAAATTTTGTTTGCATTCATGAACTCCACATTGAGTGATGAAAATAAATGCAGCCATCATCCCTGCCCCCTGACACATGATCATGACTTCCTCTAGTGGAGACTGCAGCTGTACACAGATCCATGTTAACTTGCTATGAAGATTTGTGGTGAGCTTTTGAGCATGTGCAGTGCTGTACAGTATTGCTCCAGCCAGCATGGCTCCAAGCAAAGAGCAGAGTAAAACAAAGGTGATGAGAACATGTGTAGAAGTAATGAAGGTGACAAGAAAGAGCAGAGCAAGAATCATAAGGCTGTGAATCAAATAAACATGGAATGAAGACAAAAACTAGAAAAGCACATGTCTGGTGTTTGTGAGACTGATCTAGCCTCAGAGTACGACAGGGGGGCAAAGTCAACCATCTCCAGTACTTGGAAGAAAAAGATGCCATCGAAGGGGTGGAGGTAGTGAAAGGAGTAAGGAAGAATGTAGACCAAGCTGAGGAACAGGTGCTGGAAGAGAGGAAAAATTTCCATTACTGTGGTTGAATGAAAAACAGCTGCAGGTAAGAACACTAGTGAAAAATCTAGGAAACTACACAGTGATTTCTTACAAGAAAATCCTCTACAACTGCAACCAGTGTTGAAAGGAAAGGCAGGAGAGGGTGGTTTGTTAAGTTGTGCAAGGGGAGTGGTGTGGTAAAACATGGTCAGGCTTCTGGTTCTGACAAGGCCACTGCAGAAACTTCCATGAAAGAACTGGCAAAATTCATGAGAACATAAGGATATGTTGCTCAATAAGCATTCAACTGTGATGAAATAGGGATCTTCTGGAATTAGATGCCAAACAGAACCTATGCCACAATGGAGGCACAGGCACTTCTGAGACACAAGCCTGTGAAGGGCAGATGGACCTTTTACTGTGTCTGAACACAAGTAGTGATCTGAAAATTCGGATGGATACCACTTCCAGACCCTTCAAGCATTCAAGGAACAGACTGCAAACAAGGCCAGATGCCTGTCATGCGAAGGGCCAATGAGAAAGCTTGGGTCATAAGGCAGTTGTTTGTCGAAAGGTTGCATGAGGTGCTCCATTCAATGTTAAGAAATCTTTCTGTTCACAAATTGTATGAAAGGTGCCTTCAACTTATGAATAATGCCAAGCACATCCGCCAGCCTTGGTGAATGAGATGGACACTGAATCTAACTTCCTAAAGATCAAGCCCTCCTGCCCAACAGGATACCTCTTCTGCAGCCCATGGACCAGCAAGTGATCTGCAGTTTCATAAAGCCATACACAAATATCCTCTTCACCATGTATTTTAATGCCACTGAAGAGACATTCTGAAAGAGTTGTGGAAGAAGCATTTTGACATCCTCCACTGCATTGGAAAAGTCTGGGAAAATATTATGTACCAGACCTGAGACTCTGCTTGAAGAAACTGTGGCCAGAATGCATCACTGGATGTGATTTTGAAGATTCTGAGGCAGAAACAATTGAGAATACTGTGTCCCTAGGCAAGAGGATGGGTCTGAAAATCAATGGTGAAGACATAGAAGAGCTTGTGCAGGAGCATAAGGAAGATGTGATGGCAGAATAACTTGATGAACTCCAGAGTGAACAACAAAAAGTGCTTGATGAGGAGTGTTCCAATAGGGCAGAGGAAGATGGTGGAGATGAAAAGTGATGTAATGAAGCTCATTATGGAAAAAATGGAATGAGTGGCAAATTTCTTTGAGAAGCATCACACCAACATGACTACAAGATTCAGAGTACTGAATCTGATGGTTGATAATATGGCTTCTCATTTCCAGAGGGTTGTGCAGGGAAGGGAAAGTCAAGTGACATTAGGCAGATGTTTTGTCAAAATTGAGCCTGCAGAAAAGAGACAAAGAGAAGAGGATCACAAAGAGATCTCCAGATGTTATTATGAATGGGACTCTTCCTCAAACAATGAACTCTTCCCGTACCACCTTCTTGTCCTCCATGACAGAATTTTTCTCAAGCAAAGGTATTGTTTCCTCTTCATATTCTCTTCTTTTGTGGTTAAAAAATAAATATAGTTTAGAATAGATTAACTTTATAGTGAAGCTTATGGGGAAATTTGATGTGGTTCATGACCAGAATCACTGAATTAATTAAGTTCATGAGCCAAGGTACCACACTGAGAACATTATGGTCATCAAGGTCATTAGAGAAGCAAGTCACACAAAAAAGACCGATTCTGGATGATTCCTGTTATATAAGGGACTTATGTAGCCAAAATGATAGAGACAGAAAGTAGAAATGTAGTTGACAGACACTAAGGAAAATAAGAGTTATTTTTTAAGGAACAGAGTTTCACTTTTGCAAGATGAAAAGAGTTCAAGCGATTGGTGTGGTAATCAGTAGAGCACTGTGAATTGCACTGGACAGCATTGAAGCATACACAAGAAAATAGGCAAGATGATAAATCTTACACTCCATATATTTTTCCAAATGAAACAAAGGACCACAGATCTTGACCCAAATGCCTATGATAAGAAGCACAGGCCCAGTAACAGGAACTGAGAAGCAGCCAAGTAAACGGGTGAGAGACAGCCCTCCCAGGCATACAAAAGTGACAGAAATCCATGTTGGTGTGTCTCACTGCTGAAATACAGGAAAAGTGCCATATTGTTAATGTATTTAGTAGTTTTCCTTGGTATTATTATCTATTCCATTTCTCTTTTTGATACACTGAGGTTTGTCTGCTTTTCAACCAAATGAAGAAGTAGTGAAGAACATGAAATACATGTGCCTAGCTAATTGGCAAATTAATTGACCAATATAACAAATGTGGTGCCTTATTTGAGTACCCTTTTTGAGAAGGTATAATGAGAATGGGCAAGAGTGTCAGCATCTCCTATTAGTAATTGCTTTCAGTTTTGGTTCACAAAGAATGCTTAGTTTGTTATCTGTGATGTTGCCTAGAGCTATATTTATCTGTTTTTATTTGTACTAGTGTACTAAAGCTGCATATCATTAAATATGTAAAAATAATTACTGTGATGAGTTAATCAGAAAATCTATTAAAATCTATATGACAAAAAAAAGTGACAGAGAGCACACAGGTAACTGTGCTGCAGGCCACAGAGGTCCAAGCAGAAGAGAGGCCTTTGGCTTCATGACAACCATTCAGCAGGAAGCAGGGGATTCATGTCAGAACACACACTTGACAAGAGGGAGCACCTGCCTCTGCGTGGCAGCTGAATGATCAAGATGGTGCCTGAGCAGAAGGAGAAGAACCGCTGTACAACTATTCAGAGTATCTTTGTGTCCATAAGGTCCACAAAATGCTTGAAGCCCACCTCATTGAATCTAAGGTCCTAGACTATGGAACAGGTCTTTATCAACCAATCCCCAAAAGATCCTGGGACTGATGACCTGGCAGCCACAGCAAGGAGAGCAAGAGTGCAGACATTAAGAACCAGAGACATCTGGCAGGTATAGGCTGAGCTTTGAACAAGAAGGAGAAGGAGGAGGAGGTAGTGTAGGAAGATGAAGAGGGGAAGGGGTGGGGCAGGGAAGGAGGGAGGGAGAGACAAGGAGAAAGAGTCAGCATGGTTAAAATCAGTTGACACCTTTTCATTAAAGTGCTAAATCCATCTTCTCAGGTAGAAAATTATCACGGGGGACTTAGAAGTCAGAATAAACCCATTTTTGGTCTCTCATTAAGTTTGCAATTGTCTTTACAAAGATCAAAATTCTAGTATGCTTCATTTCCAGCCCAAAATGCCCTGAACCTCTATTATGTACTGCATTTTCAAAAGCTATTGCCAGAGAGAGGGTAACTGTATCTAATTTGCAATGCATGCCTCATCATAGTGTTAATTCGCAGGACTTGTGTTAATAATATTATACACTTCCAAGTAATCCTCTCTATTCCACAGCATTAACCAGAGTCATTCACAGTCCTCTTAACTAGTTGCTGAAATACAAAAGCTCTTGGATTTTTTGGATAGTCGGAGCCTGTTACAGTTGTCTCAAGGCATAATCAGGGACAGGGAAAAAGGAACTAGTGCTTCGGGTGAAGCTCAAGGCACCACTTTCACATTGCATCAGTTATGACACATCCATGGGTTCTGGATAAATGCTACATGTGAGCTCCAGTTTAAGAAAAATTGGTTGGGGAAAGCAACCTTAGAATATGGGAATCATCAGGAGCTCATTTGCCTAAATAAAAGATGTTTTATTTACACAATAACTATCATTTTGTTCTTCATTCAAAAAAATATTTCCTGAGTCTTGCACAAATCCCCAAGGATCAGCATGAATACTGTGACAAGACACTGTGGTTGATGAAGATGGAATGGTTCCCCCAAAGGAGCTAACATCCTGAAGGTGCATACATGTTAGCAATCAGCGACATCCAGGAGGTGACAGGTACAAAATCTATGAACATTAAAATGATGGAGATATCACTTCTTGCAGGAAATTCAAGAAAAATAGTAGCAAAGCTAAGACTAAAAGAGAACAAGACTTGAACAGTTAGAAATGGCAAGTGGAAAAGATGAGCAGCTGGACATCTCCACTTAAAAAGGAATTGGAGAGTAAATAAAGGCAGAAGTTGGTACAGTGAAGGAACCTGCTTGCCTACTATGGCCTTTGAACACAGGAGTGGGATGTGGAAAAAAAACTGCAAAGTTAAGCTGCGACTGAATCAGGAAGAACCATAAATGCCACAATAAAAAATGTGTGATAGATTTGTTAGGCAGTCCAGAGCCATGGAGCCTTTTATACAGAAAAAGAAGAGGGTCGATGTTTATTGAATGAGAGACAGTTCCTTCTGAAATACTCTTTCAAGAAGGAGAGAATATTGAAAGGAGTGACATCAGAGAGAAATATGCCTGCACAGTTTGGGACAGAAGGGCTAGGGGCCCAATCTCAAGTATGCAAGTAAGAAGTTTAGTAAGCTATAATGTCACAAGTTGTGTGGCCTAAGGGCCACTTGATTGTACTACAGAACAAATGGCACAATGCTGCTCAAATAAATGATGTATGGTAAGTTTGGTCTGCAAAGAGGAGGACATTCTTCCTCCCAAGAGAGGATTTTAATGGCCCATCATCCCTGGTCTCAGGGGAGATGCAGGAACACAGTGAGCTTGGAGAGACATGTTGGGGCCACTGCAGTGCCAGCATCCTAGCTCAGAAAAAGCAATTGCCCACAATGCACTGTGTACAAGACCAAACCAAAATCTGGTTACAGACAGACTCTGGGACAACTAATGGACACTCCAGAGGGGTCAAGATGCTTCGTTGTAAGTGCAGTGGAAACTGAAAAGGAGAAGTTTTAGACAAGATCAGCAGTGAAAAACTCTCCTGCTGTTCATGGCAAAATTTTCTCATCAATTCTTTGATGAGAAGAGTCTCTATGAAAACCCGCTGTCTGTTCCTGCAGTTGGTTGTAGCTTTGGTTGTCTAGGAAACCGAATGTTGCTCACGTGGGAGACAGAATGTGACTGTACACAACTGCACCTTGTCACTTCAACAAAGGGCCAAGTGATTAGTCACCTTGGGTACAGATATGTGCTACTTACCTGGAATGAGTGGGCCTTCTAAAATTAAAGTTAGGATTCTGGTATGCAGAGAATGCATTTGAAAGTAAGGTGAATAAAATGAATTGCTGGGAGTTCCATGTTCCCAGGGCATATCATGGCAGAACAAGCTACACAACGCAGTGACTTCATGAATGGGAAGTTCTATCTTTGGCACATGCACGATGGAGATGTCTGTTTCCTGCCAGGCAGAGCAAACCACTGGTGAAACACACATGACTGTCTATTGGGCAGCCTGTACCACTGGTGCTATCAACAGATTTAATCACTTTTATCAGTCTTTTTACTAGTAAAATTAATACAAAGCTGTACACTGGGAAAGTCACACATGTCCCATCCATGGTTTAAGCTGGAGGGAATGTGTTAATCCTGAACATCTGTGAAAAGCCAGTGTAGGGTGCCCAAATTGTTTGGTTTAAGAGAAGATTAGTGGAAATGGAGAATTCTCCATGTAGGGGATGACTCCAGTTGAGGACATGTTGTGCTGTGATGAGAATGCAAAGCAGAATTCAAAAGAGGGTGAGAAAAGAGGGGAGGAGAGGGCAGGAGATGAGAGAGGAGGAGAGGGGAGGAGAGGAGAGGACAGGAGAAAAAGGTAGGGGAGGGGAGGGAATAGAGGGGAGGGAAAGGGAGGGGAGGGGAAGACAGAGCAGGGCAGGACAGAGCACAAAATCAAACATGTCTCAACATGAAATATAAATCTAATTAAATTTTATTTTTAAAGTGAATTATTGGCTTGTGTATAAGTTTATAGGACTATCTCAAAACTTTAAAAGTGAAGTATAAGTCTAACTGTCTTAATATTATATTTAGTGGTTAAGAGATGCTTATTCTACATATTTTTGAAATAAGTTAAAATTATAAACCTAAGTTCTGACATGCCCCTCACAGTTGGTTTGTCAATACATTTACAGAAAGAATTCTATATTCAAAGACTTGAACAATTTCCAATCACTTAATCTTTAATAAAGTATTACATGCTTGATGCTCAGATTTAAAACATTCTGCTTCAAGTGTTCTTTTTTATATATTGGGCATAGGGTCACACTACACTTGGACTTCTAGTCTTGTTTTTAGTCTCTCTAGTGCTGGTATTACATTATAGGCATAAGCCACAATCCCTGGTGTCCTTGGCTGGCTCAGCACACCCGGGGGGGGGGGAGTTGGCATGACATGGCATGCCGAGAATTGAACCCCGTTCTCTTTGCTTCTCTAAGCAGGCACTTTGTCTGCTAAGCTATCTCCCTGGTCCTGTTCTTCTGATGGTAAACTTAGAGCCAAATTTTCAAAATATAGGGTTGGGGAGATGGCTTAGTGGAATAAGTGTTTCCCTGGCAAGTGCAAGGGTATGAGTTCAATCCCCAGTTTCGCCAATTTTTTTTTCAAAATATGACTGATGTTTATTATTCATAAAAATATGGCATTAAATCATACACCTAGAAGTTAATATATGTAAGACACCCCAGTATTCTGGTTTTCTTGCCTTTACTGTTTCTCATATATAAAATATAAACCACTGGATTTGAGAAGCTCAATGTTCAGATGCCACGTATGTAAGACACCACATGTGTAAGGCAGTTTTTATTCCCCAAAACAGCCTTTCAGGACCATGGTAGAGAAGACATTTGCACATTTGCATAATTTCTTTCCACTTCCCCATCCAAAACAAAAATTACTTAAACCAATTCTGGAAACCAAAAGACTTGAGTCCACTAATTCCTCAGATGCAAGTTTCATGAGAGCCAGAAATGCTGCTGTCTCTGCAGGCTCACGCTGGGAATGATCGCTGCCTTCAGCAGGCACTCAGTACTTACTGGCCGAATGGATGGATCAATAAACTTTGAAGTGAAACAGTTATTCCTTAATGGACATAACTTTAGTCATTTAGGTGAGACTGTTCTTGCTTTCAAGATGTCCCCTTGCATGTGAAGGACACGCAGAATTTCTAGCCCCCTCTAGCTCAATGTGAGTAGCAGCCCAGCAAACAAATAAAAACATCCTCACACATTTTCAGAGGCCTTTGCAGGCATCCCAGACTCAGCTTTAAGGCTCATGACATGGAATGTGACCACATTATTGGCATTCTGTGTATAAAACACAACTCATAGCCGGGCGTGGTGGTGCAGGCCTGTAATCCCAGCACTCGGGAGGCTGAGGCAGGAGGATTGTTGTGAGTTCGAGACCAGCCTGAGCTACAAAGTGAGCTTAAGGCTAGCCTGAACTGCATAGTGAGACCCTGTCTCAAAAAAGACAAAAAAAAAAAAAAAAAAAAAAAAAAAAAAAAAAAAAAAAAAAAAAAAACAACTCATGAGACTGCAGAACCAGAGAACATGTGTTCTAAGAAATTTGAGTCTGGGCCAAAATAATTTCCACATGAAGAAAACTATACCCTCTGCTAAGGAAGTGCCCAGAATCCCAGGGGAAAGTGGACACAAAAAGAGTCTATTATGACTCACTAATAATATTCAGTAATCATCCATCTCTCAGGAAAAAAGAAACTCACCAGTGCACTCTCCCAAGTTCTATAGAGACCAGCTCCAGGTTTCCAGTGAAATCCTAAGGGAGTGTAGAATTGCTCCATCTCATCCCACAGCACTGCCGGGGCAGTAAGGTTTCATTCTGTCATCTCAGGGCCCAGCCTCAGAGGCATCCTACCACAAAAGGTCTGAATTGGACAAATTAACATTTTAATTTACATTAACACAGAAATTAGGTTTATAATAATGCTCTCTTGATGGAATTCGGCAACAAATATTGATTGTTTTGTAATGAAATAAATGCCCTAGAATTTCTAAAATTCCAAAGCATAACATATGGGCTCTATATCCATTTTATTGCAGAGAGTACAAATAAAATATCCATTGTGACCCCAAGAATTATAGTGCTCTGAGTTTGACTTCTGAAGAACATAAACTATTTCTCTTTCTTGGATAGATGCCCATGTCCAGATGACTAAAAAGGCCAGTCTGAGGCATGGCTGACTCAGCTTTCATCTGACTAAGTGCCTGACTGTTTGAATTGTTCACCAGATTTAATGCCCTGGGCAGACTACCCCGCACTATATCTTTGTTCAATATTACAAGCTTAACAGTTGAGTTGTATGCATGTTAAGAAATCTTCAGTGCTAATTAATGTTCAAATGAAGTCACTACTCAAGTTGAATAAGTGCTTGAATATATCTACAATCTAATAGAAATTTTTTGAAGAAAGGAATAAAAGAGATGACTTTAGTTACTCAGAAAATTTAAATTATTCTTAATGTTTTCTGATCATAGAGGACAAAATAATGTTAGATGCACTCTAGAAGGATTTCTATCAAAAATGGTTCAATATTCATTTCCGGTGCTCACACAGGCAGCAGCCATCTATCTGAACAGGACACTTACCCAGAATAGGACACTTTCAGGTAGTGCAGTACAATTTTTAAGAAGTACTAAACTACAGGATATGAGTCAGAAACTAGATAAAAAATTCCTGGGGGATGATTTCAGAAATTTGACCCAACAGAAATCCTGAGGAAATACATGTTATATAGCAAACACTTCTACTCTCATCCAAGAGAATGGACATTGGTGTAGCCCATAATCATGCAATTTTCAGGGCACTGTACTCAAGCATGAAATAGTCCTCTGGAGAGCTTGGAGCCCACTGTCACTCCATCGAGGCTCTGAAAATAAAGGCATGTGAAGATTTAACCACAGGAACCATCTAAAAACCCAAGAGTCCCAGAACAGCGTGCCTGGAAGGGAACTAGGAAAGCACCAGAAAAAGAAGTAGCATGGTGTTGTTAGTTATGTGTCCCTAGGCACATTTGAGAAGAGTCTGGATATGAAATCTCTTTAATCCTTAAAAGCTAAACATCCAAAGTGAATTATTGAGGAACACAAATAGAAAAGCAAATATATCAGGAGACACAGTTATACTACAATGCAACAAAAAGCCTTCCTCACAGCTTATCAGATCTAGAACCCACCATGTGCAATTAGAGAGAGTCACATCTAATCTCTCAGGAACACTCCATATGGGCATCGGAGCCTTGAACACACAAAGTGCCAGGTGGCTTCTCTGGAATCAAAGGAGATATGTGTGGCTGGTCAAAATTATCACAACTTCTTCTATCTCTGCTGGTTTGCTACAACTGACCATCCATGAAAATGAAGAGGAGGGAGAAGCAGGGGCCCTGCTGACAATGTTGTGCCAATAATTAGCAGTAGCAATGATGGAGAAGAAGGTAGCCACTTCTCAATGTGGCTACGACCCAGAACCACCACTTTCTGGAGTTACTATTTTTATCATTTTCAGCAGTAATTAGTAGTGAACAATCTCATGTAGCACCTGGGATCTCCTCCATTCAGTGAATGTTTGCTGAACACCGACTACAAGAAAGGAAGAGTATGAGTGCTGGAGGTTCAAAGAGGGCACTAAAGTTGCCAGAAAAATCTAGCCAGAGATAAAGAGTAAATAGGAAGAGTCACAAAAACTGGTGAAATGTTGGACAGGTATATAATGTGTTATAGAGATATAAAAGGAGGCATCCCATGAGAAGAATGGGAGTGAGCAGAGGTAATGGTATAAACAAAGGAATAGTGAGGAAGCAATAGGGTTTGCAGTCTTGAAGGTTCCTCTGCCAGTCAGAGAGATGTGGGTAAGAGCAAAGTCAAATACAGGCAAAGTAAGTCAGGGTTGAAATGAGAGCCCAGTGAGTAGGAACCAGACTAATTCCATGTATCTGGCCAGTTGTGAACCTTTTGCAAGCTCAGGAATACAGTAAAGGGATTTACCTATGACTGGATGCAATTAGTGTTTATGGGACTTCCAGAGGTCCATAAAGGAGAGAGGTCTGAGTGGGAGTACACAAGGGGGAGGGATGTAAGACATCTCAGTGACTGAAAGAATGGAGAGAGAACAGTCAGAAGAAGAAGGGATAGGAGGCAAGGAGTATATCAGAATTGAAGATGCAAAGGAAGGAAAACCATGACTGGAGAATGAAAAGGAGTAGTAGGAAGGATAAAAAGCAGAAAGAAGAGTCTTAGAATCTGAGAAAGAAATGAAGGTTTGCTTTTCTATAATATAGGAGTAATCATGGCTGTCACATTCTCAGATCAGGAGAACACAGAATTAAAAGTCCCACTTGAACTAATCACCTTTGACGACCATTAGTAACCAAGAATTGGCCCTGTGTGTAGAAGAATGAGATAAAACCCAGTATTAATTTGCTCAAAGTAGATGATTCTGGACTTAAAATGGAGTTGGTATATTCAATGACAAAGAGCAGGCTGAGAGTGTGTTCTGGAAAGCGCTGGGTATGAAAGAAATTTAGCAACAACAAAAATCCCACAAATGATCCCATTCAAAGACTTAAGTAGAGACCTAAGTAGACATTGCTCAAAAAAAGACAGAAAATGGTCAACTTGTATATGAAAAAGTGATCCCTATCACCAATCATCAGGGAAATGATAATCAAAACAATGAGCCACAATCTCACCCCAGTTAGGATGGATGTCATCAAACAGAAAAATGCAAACAAGTTAAGTTTAGGATGTACAGAAAAAGAAACTCATATGCTGATGGTGGAAATTTAAATTAGTATGACAACTATGGAAAACCTTACGGGTAATCATTTAAAAGCTAAAAAAGGAACTTGTCTTTGATTGAGAAATTCCAGTACTTTGTATACAGCCAAAGAAGATGAAATGATTACATCAATGGTACATGCACTTCTAATGTGTGTTCAACACGATGCGTAATAGCCAGGGTACAGAATTAACAGAGTTGCTCAATGAGAGGTGAACGGATCAGGAAAATGCTATAATCGCAATATTATGCAGTCATCAAAAAAGAAAAAAATACTGACATTTGCAGTAACCTGGAAAGTAACCTGAACAGAAGAACTTTATGTTCAGTGAGATAGCCACACACAAACAAGTGATGTTTTCACACATTCATAGAAACTAAAAAGTCAATCTCAGAAGAAATGAATAGAATAATCACCACTAGAGACTGGAGAAGTTAGGAAGTGGGAGATAAGGGCCGGCCAGCCAGCTCAGCAGAATAAAGACCATACTCAGGCAGATGTAGGGACCGGGGTTTGATTCTGGACATGCTGTGCCCACCTCACCCATGGGGCAAACTAAGACAGTGACATTAACTGGGAGGCTGAAAGCAGGAGAATCCCTGTGATTCTGATCTGTGTAGTGAGACCTTGTAATAAACACATTTAAAAAAAATAAGTGGAAGATGGGAAAGGTTAGGTAAGGGGCAACAAAAGACAGAACAAGTTCTGTTTTCCAAGGCACAGTAGGGTAATGCCTGTCCACAATAATCTGCAGTATATTTCAAACTACTAGAAGAGTATAAAAGTTTGCTACATATAGAGATGATTGAAAAGATAGAAGTGTTTATTACAATGATTTGATCATTGTATTCTGTACACTCTGAATTATTGTACTGTACCCAATTAATATATGCAAATATTACATCCCAATAAAAACAAAAACTATTAATTTGCTCTTGAAGATACTTAACTAGTCAGACAGTAAAGAAATAGATCCTGAGAGCCTAGGTACTTTCTGGAACCCATGAAAAACACTAGAAAATGGGCTTCAAAATATAAAAATTTCAAAAATTGCTGTTTCTAAATGCTTAATTAAATGTACACACAGCATATCATTAAGTCAACTTCATTAATTGTTAAATTTAGTGCTCATAAAATTTCATTACATTTAGAAAACAATTTGTATGTTAGATTTTCTTACTTTGCAAGAATCCCTGAGTAAGCACAGTGGTTGTTAAGAAGTTGCACTCAGATGTAAATTATGTTACTTTCTCATAATCAAGGATTTAAAAAATAAAATTATAATAATTCTTTAAAATTGTTATAATAAAAATATTTAATGTGGATACTAATTGCCTTGACACAACATTTATAAAGCTTCCAGAAGCCTATGAAAAAGGCTTCAAGCAGGCATGTGGAATAAGTTATTCAGAGAGCACAGGAGATAAGACTGAAGTGGAAGGAAGGAGCCCAGTATCTCATCCAGGAATGAATGAGAATCTTCTACAAACATCGGCCCTTTTCTTTAGCTAAGGAAATCTCCAACTATGATTCCCTCAAATGCTTAGTGCAGTTTGAAGAAGCCTCAAGAATTCTTCAAAAAATAGTGCTTTTAAATGCATAAGGCAAAATGCACAATCACAAAAGAAGTCAATTACATTGAATGCAACTATGTGAATAAATATTTAATGCTTCTGTGACTTAAAAGATAGGGATATATGCTTCTTTATAAGATAAGAATATGGAGTTCCACTTCATAGCAGTGATATTTTAAGATATCCTCCATAACAGTACTGTGATTTTAAAATGTCGATTGCTAATGATGTCAGGAGCTACTAATATCCCTGTGGTTTGCTGCTCACATATAAACGCTTAATTAAAAGAAACACTAATTCTCAAGAGACTGATGCCTATACAAGTGTGACTTTTTTCCCCTCAAAGTTCACAGGCCTCTAGAATTTGGCCCATAGATGGTAATGAACCTCTGATTGTAAAACTCTCTTGGTCTCCTTTATAAATATGACAAATGATGAGGAATAAGCCCTGTAGGGCTTAAATATTGGGTCAGAATGTGCTCCCTCTTCACAGAGTCCTCAGAGGCAAATGTGCTCTTCCAGGGCTAATTTTCTCTTCCTGTTTCAAGTGTGCATTGTGGGAGAATATATTTTAGTTGATTCTATCTTATCAAAACCCAGTGAGAACAACAGTGACCTTTGATAAATAGACACTACCTTAGTGACTCTTCTGTTGATAAGAAACAAGGCCCCACACCACAACTTCCAGCAGTGGGTTATTTTGGATCATAGCTGTTAGTGGGTTCCTTCCACAGTGGATGGTCCCAAATGCAGAAGAAGCATTGGGGAAAGGATCTGCATGGAGGGGAGTGGCTCACACCAGGGCAGAAGTTCATAGAGTGAGAAACGGGGAGGGGGATGGAGATACATGCATCCTTGTCTTTCCTCCAGCAACCCACTTACCTAACCAGACCACACCTCCTAAGAATGCACTTCATCAAACTCACCAGGAGAGAACCTGCTGATTAGGACGATGGTTGATGACCCAATCACCCTCTGCTGCCCCACCTCTGAGCACTGGAGAGTTTTGTTTTGTTTTGTTTTGTTTTTTGAAGGGGCAATCCAGATCTAAACTGTAATACAACAAATATGAACACCGCCTTTCCACAATTAAAAGACAACTTCTAAGCTAAGGGAAAAAACATTTAAAACTATATATATCAGCTAAAACCTGCTAGAGAGAACTGGTAGACTAGTTGCCACCCCTTTGAGAGTTTGCTGATTCTAGCATCTCCCTCACCCTAGAGACAGTCAAGGAGACTCTCAACAGCCCTAGCCCCATCGCTCCCCAGCCTTGCCACCAGAGTTTTCTGAGCCCTACTAGCCCTGCTTTCCCTGAAGACTGTGAGAGAGGCCTGGAGCCCTGTGGAGCACTGCTTGGTGGCATCAGTCCGCCAACAAGCCCTGCACATCTTTGGCCTTCACTCATCATCATTGGATCCTTCTTGGACTGTGGCTTGTCCCCCTTCTCCTTAATGAGGTAGAAACCACATTGAGCCCCACAAAGCAGGAGCTTTAATGAGGCTGCCCTGCCCTCACACACTCTGGACAGCCTTGCACACCTGCACTCTGCCCATCTACCATCACTGCAAAAAATGATAGAAGGAAAGAATAAAAGGCAATCTCAGACCTCTCACCCACCCAAAACAAGTCCAGGAGACAAAGTCATAGAGCTTGGAAGTCACAAACCTGATATTTCTGAGATAATAACAACTAAAGTAGAGAAAAAACTCCATCAGGCTATGGAGTCATGGTCAGGTAATCTCCATCAGGCTATGGAGCCACGTCAGATAACCATGTCAGATAATCTCTCAAGTAAAAAAAAGAAATCACAACAATCATGAAAGAATTGTTTGAAATATCTAAAGAAGATATAGATTAGAAAGAATAGAAGGGAATAGGAAAACGATGGAAACATTGAATGAACAATATAGAAAAAAAAACTGAATATAAGAAATAGATTCAAACTGACATCCATGACATTAAGAATTCCATTGAAAACTGGCGAAACTGCTTGAATGAAACAGAAGATAAAGTTTCACACCTTGAGGATAGCATTGCAGCTAGTGAACATGAATGGAAACATCTCTGAAAAGTAACAAGAAACCTGGAAATAAAAATATAACAGCTGCAAGATGATGTCAAGAAAAATAATAGAAAGCTAGTAGGTAACAACAAAATAGATGGAGATGATACAAAAGAGCTAAGAAGGGTGTTTGTAGAAGTAACAGCAGAAAAATTCTCAAGCACTGGAAGAATATCTGATTACAGTTATTGAAGTATATAGAACTCCAGCTAGCCATATTCAAAATAGATTGTCACCCAGACACATAATAATCAAGATCTCAGAAACTGAGCAAAAGAACATAGTATCAACAGCCATTAGAGAGAGAAAAAAAAATCAGACCACCTATAATGGAAAGGCCATCTGAATAATGGCAGATATCTCAACACAGACCTTTTTTCCTATCTTTTCTCCTTCCTCTCATCTTTGCTGATTAATTCTTACTTCTCCAACAAAATTGTTACACAGATTCAGTGTAATCACAATTAAATACCATTAATTTCTGTATATTTCACAGATCTGGAAAAAAAAATCCTGAAATTCATCTGAAACCAGAAGAGACCTAGAATGGCCAGTGAGATAGTTTAGCAGATTAAGTGCCTGCTTAGGCAAGTGAAGGGGCTGGGGATTAATCCCTGGCATCACATGCTGCACTGGCCCCATTCTTGGGCATGCTGAGCCAGCCACAAGACCAGGTGTAGTGACACATGCCTCTAACCCCAGCACAGGGGAGGTTGAAAACAAGAGGATCACTATGACTGAGATTCATAGATAGACTCTGTACCAAACACATAGAAAAAGAAGAGAGTTAATAAGAAAAATAATCGTAGGCAACAAAGAAAAGACAGGAGGGATCACAATCCCTGACTTGAAAATTAGACTACAAAATTACTGTGATAAAATTATCATGGTACTGGCATAAAAACAGACCTGATGATCAATGGAACAGTTAAAAGATATAGATACAACTACATGCATACTTTGCCACCTTATCTTTCACAAAGGGGCCAAACACATTCATTGGAAGAAAGATACCTCTTTAATAAATGGTGCTGGAAATACTGGCTTTCCACATGAAGACAGCTTAAAATATATCCAAGCTCATCACCATGCATAAAACTACAGTCAAAATGGATCAAAAATTTAAATACTAAAACAGAAACACTAAATTTTCTGGAAGGGTAAGTAGGTAAAAACCTTAAGGACACAGATAGAGAGCTCATGAGCAAAAATCAAACTGCATGGGAAATATCTCAAAGAATCAACAATTGGGAATTCATCTTTTCAAAAATTTTCTGTACATCAAAAGAAATCACTAAAAAGTAAAAAGAAAGCTCATGACGGGTCCAGGGAGATAGCTCAGTAGACTAAGTATTTGCTTGGCAAACACAAGGTCCTGAGTTCAATCCTTGGTACTGAAAAAATAAAATCATTCAGATTCAAAGGCTGGGGAGACAGTTCAGTAGAAAAAGTGCTTGGCAGGCAAGCACAAGGGCCTGAGTTAGGCCCCCAGTTCTGCCAAAAAAAAAAGCCCATAAGGTTGGAGACAATAATAGCAAACTGTCTGTCAGACAAAGGATACCTATCCTGAACATATAGAGAATTAAAAAAATAAATAAGGCCTCCAAAATTCAAAGACCAAATCCAAAAATAGGTGTCTGGAATGAATATACACTTCACAAATTAAGAGATATAATTGGTAAATAAATATATGAAAAAATGTTCAACATCATTAGTCATTCAAGAGATTCAAATTAAAACAATGCTGAGATATCATCTTATACCAAAAGAATGGCTATGATCAAGAAATCAGCCAATAACAAATGCTAGAGCCTGTGGGGAAAAAGGAACTCTTCTCCACTGTTGATGGGAGTGCAGGACAGTACAGCCATTATGGAAACAGGTATGGAGATTCCTCAAAAAGCCAGGATTGGAGGTCCCATTCAAGGAAGCTATTATCCTCCTACATATTTTTTTCTAAAAGAACTGAAATGGTGAGCTGGCCAAATAGCTCAGGGGACTAAAATGCCTATTTAGGCAGACACAGGGATGGAGGCTTCATCCTTGGCATACCATGCCAGCCCCTCCCCTGGGTAGGCTGAGATAGTGACTGAGACTGGGTGTGGTGGCCTGGGTCTGTAATCCCAGCACTTGAGAGGCTGAAAGCAGAAGGATCACTGAGTCCAATCTGTGTAGTAAGACCCTATAGACTCTGTACTAAATACAAACAAATAAACAAAAAAGAACTGAAATCATCATTCCACAGCAATATGTGCATCCATGTTTATAGCAGTACAACCAGTCATGGCTAAATCTTGGAAACAACCCAAATTCCAATCAACAAAGAAAGGGATTTAAAAAATGGTATTTTTACACAATAGAGTATTATTTATTTATAAAAAAGATAAATTTGAGGCTTTTATAGATAAATGGATAAAGCTAGAAACTATATTGGTAAGTGAAATAAATCAGATACACATGTGCAAGCATCTTGTTATCTCGCTAGTGTGAGAACCTGAGAGAGTAATGAAAGACTAAATGTACAACAGATACTGTGAAGGGAAAAGAAACTGTTCAATACGAAGGAAAAATTTGGGTGAGGAAGAGGACAAATGAAAGAAGAGAAAATATATTTTAGGCTTATATGCAGAATAGTCTGGATAATTGTATTGTCAACTTCTGCTGGTCTTTTGAAATGAACAGTTAATGCTTAAAAGTTGTTTTTATTCTGATGTCTTTTCTTTTGAATTTCTTATAACTTCTTTGTTACTGTTTTGTCTTGTTTTTTCTTTAAATGAATGCTACATGTTTATATCTGGTAATATGAACAACTAATTTGAAGATAACATCATGTACTAAAGCAATCACTATTGAATTCCTATTACTTTTAGTAAATTTTATATAATTTCTAATGCTGAGTCACTTTTTTCTCTGTCACTATATTTTATTCTTTAATAATTATATATAATTATACATATATACATATATATCTCAAAAGCTAGATGACACAACAAGAAATATGCTCAATATTTAGAAATGATGCACATAGCAATTAAATTTTAGTCTTGCTAATGATTATATGTACATTAACCAAACAAGAAAATTCCATTTTGCCTATCAAATTGGCAAAGGTTAAAAATACTTGTGGCATCTAGCATTAGTATGGGAGGTGGACAACGCAGATTTTCCTATGTTCATGGTGGGAAGGGCACTGTGTACCACCTGTCTGGAAGGAAATGTGGCTGTGGTTTTCCAAGTACTACAGGATATGCCTGCCAAAGGGCTACAGGAATTGCCACAACAGGACTGCCCCTGTGTCCTGGACAAATGGACACAAGGCTGCCAATTTGGAAGAGAAATAAATTTTATTATGAGTCTGATTTATTCTCTTTTCCCAACATTTGTTGTATCCTTAAGATTTTGTTTTCTCTTTCACATCCTCACATTAAGGAGATGATATGATGTTTGTACATGTAGGTCTGATTTATTTCATTTAAGAGTGTGGTCTTTAGTTGCATAATTTTTCAAGAAAACCCTCAAATTTATCCTATTTTATAGGGAAATAATAACACGCCATTGTATAAAAATACCACATCTCCTTTATCCATCCCTCAGTTGAATAACATTTAAATTGTTTCCAAGATTTAGCTATGGCAAATTGCACTGCCTCAAACATAGGTGTTCATATATTGCTGTGGTATGATGTTTTAGGTTCTTCTGGGTAACACCCTGTCCAAAAGGAAGAAATCACTAAGTTGAGAAGGACAGGAGTGGTAATGAGGGAAAGAAATCTATCTATGTATCTAAGCAGGATGGGTTGTACAACTATACTGTGGACTTCCACTGGTCTATGGAAAGGACCAGTCAATCCTTAATTTGTTTTGTCTTCTGTTTTTCAATTGTTTGTCCTTTTCTTTGGAGGAACACTGAAATCAGGCCCTTGTGCTTGCCAGGCAAGCACTTATTCTACTGAGCTATCCCTCTTGTGACTTTCTTATATATTTCTTTTTTTTTTCTTTTTCCAATTTTGTATGCATAGTCATGTGATATGAACAACCAGTTGAGAGACTACACTATGCATTATAATACTGTGAAAGTCATATAATTTTAGTAAATGAAATACTGTACCACTTGTAACTTTTCTTTCTTAATACATTTTGTGCTCTTTTTTTTAAAAAAGAAAAGAGACTGATCCAGTGAATTATAGACTTTCCAGTTAATACCATACTAACACATAAAGTATTAAAAATAAAATAACCATAACTACTGGAATAGAAATTTAAATTCCAGTGCATAAAAAGCACAATAGAGAACATTTTTGATGGTATGATCTCTCTTCTGCTGAAAAATTATATATAGTTTATGTAAAACATATTGTTTACATCTACAATTCTCTCATTCACACAAAAATAGGCATGCTTAAATACATATTTGTATGTAGATAGATAATGTGCAGCTATACAAAAGTAAAGCAGCCTGAAGGGAGCCATCTGCACCAGACTGCTAAGAGTGATGACTCTTTAGAGTGAGACTTTTTTTTCTACTAAAGTAAATAGAACACTATTGAAAACAATAATCACTGTATATCACTTTGTAATGAGAAAAGGAAATCAAGATACTTCTGTTAGGAAAAAAAATGTAACCTAATTTCTGAGTTGACCAGAGGTTGACTTCTTGGGCAGGAGTCTTTGAATAATTGAGCTTTTTCCCTGCTTAACAAGAATCAAGGGCTTTAAAACATGTGTTTAATTGGGTTGTTTCCATTCACACCTGAAAACAGTAACATGAGATGACAGCTGAGCAGGGAGTTCCTTTTCTGATCAGGCCCTAATGGTCTCCAGACCATTTCAGTGGAAATCTGAACAGGAATGCAAGGCTATTCAGAGTGAGGCTGTGCAGGAAGCATTTCCCCAGGGCCAAGTCAATGTACAAGTGAAGCTCCACACTGTTAGGCCTGGATAAAGTCCAAGGGTGTTCCTCACCTTAAGTTATTCTTTCACCTTGTGAACAGTGATCACACGCTATGAAAAGAGCTCCAAGTGTGGCTATGAAATGACCTGAGCTGCCTGATACAATCCCTCATAACAGTAATGAACCCACCATGCACAGAAGAGAGCTTGGAGAGTGGGCTCAGGGAAGGAGATATTCTTGGTGGCTGTGGGGTCGTGCAGTTATGCAAGGCATGGGTACTATTTGGCCAGGATTAGAAATGGGGGATCAGCTCTGCCAGACAAAAAAAGGAGAGAATAGATACTCATTTCTGAGAGAATGAACATCTTCAAGATAAAAGCAGGAAGGTCTGCAGTGAATGCTTCTAGGGAGGAATGAGGATAGTTTGATTCATCATAACTGGGGCTCACCTAGGTGAATTCTTGGAGTTGAGTACTACAAGACAGCCTGGGATACAGTTTAGAAAGAGCAGAATAAAGGATTTCTTGAGGACAGTTCCTTGTGTGGAACTGAAGATTCTCTAAAACAGAAAGCTATGGTATTTCTTTCTTCTAGAAAGGAGAAGGGATTTAGTAACAGATTGTGATTACTATGGCCTTTGATGTCTACTATAGATTCCTCTGAGGAGTCAGACCCTAGGTACAGAGAGAGGAGGCCACCTGCCTAAATCTAGGGATGGATTGGAAGTAGGGACAGGGTGAGGACAGAGAGGCCCATGGGCCTGGCCTCTGATGGCCTCCAGCTGGCTAGGTCATCCAGCTCACTTCCTCTCATGCTTCTGTGTCAATACCAGGAGCACACCAATATTCCATGATCTAAATGATGTAAGATCTATGTGAGGAGGTATCTAGGTCCCACCATTTCTGTTCTAAGGGAAAGATTCATGGAGCCTAATCCTTCTTCGCACTTCTGGCCCCCTTCACAGAGGCACTCTGTGTGGCTCAACTGAAAGTCACGTGTGCTACTTCTCCTGAAAGTCTAAGCAGGGCCTTCTGTGGATTTAGGTCTGCATATGGATAACAATTGAGTGAAGCTTCAAAAGACAGTGAAGCTTCACCAAAAAGGCATCCCTGAGAAGGGATGATAATTGCTCTGTGAAAATGTACACATTTTATTTTCTTTAATTTAATTTTATTTTGAAAAGTAAAAGCAAAGCAAGAACAAAAATCAGTAACAAAGAAAGATACAGAGCAACATAAAACAGTACGTATGTTACAGATTTTCAAAACAAGAATAGGTGATTAACAACTCATTAGAAAATGTATCATCACAGGTGGAAAGGTCTATTTCATAAAAACCTGAGATAATTAACTCATGAAGAGAAACAATTAATTGTTGCTCACAGTCTTGAAGTTCCCAACTTAAGATTGTGCAGATTCACTGCTTTGAGCCTCTGTTGAGGGTGCCAAGCAGCTCTGGTAGGAGCAATTGGTGGAGCAAAGCCCTTTGCCACCTCACTAGTCAGGAAACAAAGAAGAAAGGTCACTCAGAGACCCTAAAACCCCCTTCAAGGAAAAATTCCCCAGGGACTTATAATCTCCCATAAGTTCTCAACTTTTAAAGGTCCCATCATCTCAAGACATAAATGGCAACAGTGTCTGATAAAAATGTGTACAAGATCAGATCCTTACACCAGAAAGGCAATTCTTCAGCAAAGTTTCTAAGCTGCTAAGAATAAAGGAAAAATGTTGAGCAAGAGCATGTCATGAGGGAGTAAATAAAGGCTTGATCCCATTTTGAAACAGCAAAAGCGACAGAGACAAGGTGAGAAGCGTCAGACAGCAAAGAATCAGAGGATCTGTGTATGGCAGGTGATTAGGTCAAATACAATTCAATAGCTTTTAGCCTTGGGAATGAAAGAATTTTGGTACTATTAATCAAACCACAAAAGGAAATACAAAAAGGACAAAAATTTTGGAGAGAGAAAAAAACAAGGATACTGACTTGTGGTTTTCCTAGACTGAAAACATCCAAAGTACACAAATACATGAGCTAAAAGCTTTGTTTCCATTTTATAAGAAGTCTCTAAGGAGTTAATCCAAGTAAGAGGAATGTTTAAAAAAGTCATAGAACTGCATTTTCTCAAACAGTAAAATTTCTTTATCTCCAAGACTGATCAAAGCAAAACAAAAGTTTAAGGTTTATAAATGATTTGCATCTAAGTATAAATGAGCATTTAAGGTCCTTCCCAAGACAAGACTCCATGGTGATATACAAAGGGTTTGAGTGTGGAGCAGGGTGGCCCTAAGAGGGGTGAAGGTGCAGGAGGTAGCTACAGAGTGGGTGCACAATGCTGACTTTCCTCCAACCAGAGAATGTATATATCCTGTGGCCATCAAAACTCTGATCACGCAGCATGCTCCTAGTGTCCTCCTATCATTTACCTGCTTCTTTCCCAACTTCTTCATGGCCTCATCATCTTCCCAGGCTGTGGGTTTCTAGGATCTGTTCCTTTCTCACCTTAAACTCTCCTTAGTGGTTGGCAATTGTGCAAATCACACACAAATTTGTAGAAGACCTTAATGGCCTTTGTGGTTGCCTACTTTTTCAATGTTCTTGTCAGTCTTCAAAGTCAGTATGTCTGGATTCCACAGATTAAACTAAACTGGGTCCTTCTAAGTTATACACAACCAGCAGCATAGGCCATGTAACAAATCAAACCAAAACCCAATAACTGAAAACAGCTCTTCACTCCTATTCAATGATCCAGAAGGTGGTGAGTCAGGCAAAGCTCAGCAGAGTGGTTCTTCTGATTGGAGCCAGATTCCTGCCCTCTTAGTTGACAAGGACTCCTTCTGAGACCTCCGGTGGTCTCCATCTGGCTCCTCACACTCTCAACTTGTCCTCTCATCCTTTAGTAAGCTGACCCAGTGTGGTACTTGGGCAATGCATATATTTTCCCCATCTCTGCTTGTGGTGTGGGGCCCACACTTTGACCAGTGCAAACCACCTGGCCAACCTTGAGCCAGGCTGGAAGAACAATGCAATTTGCATGATATAAGAAAAAAAAACTAAGGCCTTTAATGCAATCAGTTCTCCATCACTGAAGATGTCAACTCTAAATCTTTCCATCTGTTCCCATCTAATCTCTACCTCTTCTACCCTGCTTCACACTCAAGTCACACCTACTCTGGCATGAGCTCTGAACAGTACACCAACTGTATTTCTAGAATCTTCTGTACTCTGCCACAGACTGCATTCAGAAATCCAAATGTGACAATGTCATTACAGTAGCTTAAAATCCTTCAAAATCTTTTCTTTACATATATAGATAACATTTTTTATTTTATTTTATTTTTGGTTTCACTACACAGTCAGGGGACTCCTGGGGTTCTGGGGCTGGCATGGGATGAGATATTGGGAATTGAACTTGGGAGCTTGCCCTTGCCAGACAGGCACTTAGAAAAAATCTTCTGAAAATAGATTTTCAGTATGGTTCTTGATATATGCCAGGGTATCTCTACTGTTCCATTTTAATTATTAATAATGCCTTTCAATGTTAGAAGTATCTAAGTTTGGATGATAAATTATATTGTCACCTCTCTCCTGAAAACTTCATGTGGCCAACTCCTATATACTTGATGTTTCATTCTCTTCCCTAACTACAACCTGCTTTGCTCTTCCAAGCATACTTGGTTTCTTATTTCCATCCTCAAATATATGAAGGCTGTTATTACTCCCTGAAATGTTCTTCCCTTACCTTTCTGTCCAGTTAATTCCTAAAACCCTTTTAAATGCTGCTAGGAATCAAAGCTCAGAAAAACTTTCCCTCAGTTTCCAGACAGAATGCCTTCTCATCAGCCAAGGCACTGGCCACACAAACACAGCATTTCTCAAAGCTGTCTTCTCATGAAGAGGACCAGACATGTCTGGCTTTGCTCTGTGTTCAGAACAGGCATTTAAAACTGGTTACTGGATTAAATGGATGAATATCACATTAGTAAACAAAAGAAGTATTAGAAATTACAACCCTTCTGCCAATCTACATTACTTTTGAATCATTGTATCAATTTCCAGATAATATTTCAATCACATTAAAACTGGGAAGAGGGATGGGGGAGATGGCTCAGTGGAATAAGCCCTTCCCTGGTGAGCACGAGGGCCTGAGTTCAATCCCTGGTACCACAAAAAAACAAAACAAAACAACAACAAAAAACTAGGAAGAAATCATTAGTTCCAAGGAAGAAGTATTGAAGGAAAATTAAATGACTAGTCCACAACCTCTCAGCCTTTTCAGAAGTCCAAGTGCAAGGCAGACAGGACTGTAAGTTTCTGCTTCATTTCTAGGTGGCAAGACTCCATTGAGAGAGTGTTTCTTCCCTTTAGGGCTCTGTAGCTGGTTGTGTTTATTTTATTTTTGGAAAGGTAAGGGAAGTTTATTTTCCCTCAAAAGGATTCTCTACTTTTCCCTTTTTCGTTGCCCTTGTCTTTCTCTCCTCTTGGCATTATTATTATTATTTTATTTTATTTTATTTTATTGTCTTTTTGAGACAGGGTCTCACTATGCAGTACAGGCTGGCCTTAAACTCACTTTGTAGCTCAGGCTGGTTTCGAACTCACAACAATCCTCCTGTCTCAGCCTCCCGAGTGTTGGGATTGCAGGCCTGCACCACCACACCTGGCTTCTAAACCATTTTTTTTTTCTTTCTTTTTTTTTTTTTTTTTTTTTTTTTTTTTTTTTTTTTTTTGCAGAGCCGGGGATCAAACTCAGGCCCTTGTGCTTGCCAGGGAAGTGTTTATTCCACTGAGCCATCTCCCTGATCCCCTCCTCTTGGCATTATTAGATATAAAAGGAAAGGACTGATGTCCAGGACTGGATCTTTACACACACATACACACACAACACAACACAAAATGCAATGTCTATATGGCAAGGGGGTGCCAGGAGACATATCGAAGATCCTTATTTCTTAAAGACATTTCAGGCAATAAGTCCTTTTTTAATCTTTCCACATCTGTTGCAACAAAAGGTATAATGGGTAATGAGAGTCCAAACAAACTAATTTGCCAGTCAGTTCTAGGATGTGACACCACAGCCATTAATTTCTGAGGTTGCTAATGCCAACCCATGACCTTCTAGGATTGCATACAGCTGAAATCTAATCAGAAAAGGTCAACCATCACTCAGTGCACTACTGAAACTAGATTTTTTCTTTTCAGTAAAACATAAAAAATTTGTGAAAAACAACATTGTACTTCATGACACATTTCCAGTGCTTACAGCCAAACCTATAATAACTATTTAGATTATATGAAGGATAACATTTGCTAAGCTCTTGAGTAGCTGAATTCATAGATGTTCCTTTAAAGGTCAGCTGTAAAACCAAGTTAATAACTTTGTGGAAAATGCATTTTTCCGTCATGAATTCACAATAAAAAATAATCTCTTTTTCTCTACGATTTTTCTTTAAACTGCGGTTGGCACCAAGACAAAGCTAATAGACGAATTACACATGATTACAAGACTATTTTGCTCTACAGTGTCACAGATCAAAAGGAATGGTTCCCATTGCAAGCAGGTAATGGTCCTGTTCCATGCTCTCCTCCATATGCTTCCACAGAGAGTTTCAATGGGGCTTCAAGGATAACACGCTTAAACAGTCACATTTTTAATATCTATTAAAGTCACTGTGCCAAGACCAGATAATGCTGCCCAAGAGCTGGGGGATGGGGAGCAGTGCAGCCCAGCACTCTGTGCACGTGGCTGAGGGCCATTGGCACTGTCAGCCAGAGCTGTTCCAAATATCTTAACTCTTCCGGCTAGACTTAAATATTGGCACTGGCTAAGGGCCAAGTACTGACAAGACGTACATGCTCCTCTGTGAACAGCTCTGATGTGCAAATGCCAACACCATATTTTTCATTCTGTATTAGCTTAGGCTCTTTAAAACAAGAATAGTATTGAGCAGTCATATTTTTTTCTTGTTTTTTCTAGTTCCAGGGCAATTACTTAGGGCTTCTACAAAAAAAAAATAAAATAAAATCTGTCTCTAAGCAGCATTTAATCCTGGAATACAGACCACTGAATTTCCCTATTAGCTCATGCTAAATAGACTTTTGTTGCATCTTCCTCCCTACCAAATATGAAATCAGACAGAAATTCCCCATTCTCCAGGCCATTAGAAAGGAGAGAAAAGGAACCACTGCTGAGCTGCTCTCTCTCTGCACCCTGTGTTCCCTACTTTATGTTTTCATCATATTCATTTTCCATGATTTTTAGCATGAGAAATTGAGCCTAAGACACATTGAGGGATACAACCAAGATTCCTCATCTGGCAGAACTGGAGGCCCAGGGTAGTTTCCAAACATTATGTCCTTTCCCTCAGAAAACCCTGATCTGGCAGCATCTTGGTACCTGACACCTAAATGTTTTAATTATACTCAGTGGAAAACAGGTACAACAAAATTTCATAACAAAAATCAAAGGAGAATAACAATAGTTAATATATGACATGATGTTATCTTTAAAGTAGCTGATCAAGGGTATGAGATGCGGCCATAAAAATTTCTCCAATCAATATTAGCATAAAGCTTCCTTTTTAATGAACTAAGAGATGCTAATTGTATAACTTACTTGCATTTTTCCCTTTCTTTACTATCCTTTCCCCTTTCACCCAACCTAGGTCCTTTTCCCTTTTTAACCCAATCTGCAGTTCTCAGACTTGAGGGGAAAGAAAGTATCAGGATGATCTTCTGACACTGCGGCTGCCCACTGCAGGCTTGTGTATAGGAAAACCTTGAGCAATTCCAAGGAAGAAAAGTTTTCATGTGCTAATAGCTATTCATATCACTTATATGTGAAATGGCCAAGCCAAGAGTGACGGCAAGTTTGTTCTAAAAAGAAAAAGACAAAATAAACAAACAAGCAAAACAAAACATAAAACACAATGCATCAAAGGAATGGACAAGATGAAAAGGTCACTAGAGTTGGATAACCTCACTTCTGACCCCATCTCTGCTTCTACTGCCCCACCCTAACCTATTTGTGAAAGCTGCAAAGCGATACTCACAAGGTAAAATGTCTGAGTATGATGTGAGGTGACACACACTGCACTCCCGGTGTTGTCTGTAACAACACAGCACAAGAAAGTTGAATCTAAGTCCCAAAAGATATTTCACTGAAAATTAGTAAAACCCATTTATGTCACCCCTATTCTTTAACCTACTCTCTTTAGTTTTCTCATGTTTATCAAGAGACATTTATGTTAGCATTACCTTTACCAGATTCAGGTCACATGAAGTTATAAATGTATTTTTATATGGCGCCTACCCTTATCTGATTTTAAGGTGGAAAGAGGAGGAAGAAGCAGAAGGAGGAATAAGTGAGACAGAGAACAAAAAAGAAGAGAAAGGAATGAGAAGAAATTAGATAGATAGATAGATAGATAGATAGATAGATAGATAGATAGATAGATAGATAGATAGATAGATAGATAGAAGGATGGACAAATAGACAGGCAGACAGACAGATAGATAGATAACAAATAGATAGATATGGGTATAGATATCAATGAGCACAAAGCCAAGCATCAAATAGTCACAACAAGAATAGAGTGATAAAATAAGTCCTCTCTGTTTTGCAAGAATAACATTTAGAACATGAGGAATGCCCAGAGTTTACTAAGGAGAAACAGAATGGTCACATGGGGTCACCTAGTGGGAAGACAGCAAGCATGATTTATGGCACAGCTTTAGGAGAGCAAAGACATGCTGTGCTATGTAGGACAAAGCAAAACAAACAAGCAAGGCTCTCTTAGGCCCTTTCTATAGCTGGCTAAAAGATAAAGGCAGAGGGCCCAGATACAGAAGGAAAGATGTGAGTAGAAATTGATGATACACATTTTTGGAAAAGAATTGAGTTATAAGAAAAGAATAAACATGTTTGGAAGATTCTAGTATACTAACTAGAGAAATCTCTGCACAAGGGAAAATAACTTGAGATAGGAAAGACATGTTTGATATCTGGAAACCTAAAATCAAGCATCAGAGCAGACAGGCAGAGAAAACAGAAGATCCATGTATGGCCTCACTAAATCTACAGAGTCCTGCAAACCCCACCTAGGACCCCCAAAGGAAACACACTATATAAAACCAACATTTTAGAATAACAATTGTTTTACTTATCAACAGCATTGATTTATTCAAATTACCCTAAGCAAAAACAGGTTTTGATTTATTTGAAAGAATATGTTTTCCATACAAAGGCAAAGCCATGCTGAGCAATGTAGCCGCTACTCTTTCAAGGCCAAAGGCCACACTCTGATAGATCCCTCTCTTCACCCTAAGGTGTGGCCATGTCTGGAATACTATGGCTCACACATGGCCCCCCCTCTGGAAGGATGTGCATTATTAGCAGCAGACCAGCTCTGCAAGCAGCACCCCAGCATAGGTAGAAGAGAGTCCAGCCTCAGAGCAGGTAGGAAATGAAATACCCATAGCTGGAGAGAATGATGACGTAAGGGTCAGAGGAACAAGCCACTGAACTCACTTATACTGCTGGATTTGTCTCATGTAAAGACAACCTACACAGCACCAAGAACACAGCTGATTATTGTTCAAACAGTGTACATAACCCTCAGGCTTTCCTAGCAAACTAAACTTCACAAAATCTTTCTTTCTTTTTCTTGAGCAGTAGTGAGGATTGAAGAAAGGCCTTTGTACTGAGCTACATGCCCAGCCTCATTTATTCATTCATTAGTTCACTCATTTATTCTTTCCTTTCTGAGACAGGGCCTTCTTAATCATGAAACTGCCCAATATCGGCCTGAGCTTATGAACCTATTAGAGCTTACAAGACTATTGGGATCATAGGCACAAGCCACCACTCCTAGTTACAAAACTTTCCTTTTTAACATAGGTACCTTAGGTACATGACTAAAATCTGGATCAAGGTATGTCTCTATAACAATTCTGTACAAATGATAAATTTTTTAATTATGGTTAGTTTTTGAAAACCAATAGCTTCATAAGACAAAAAAAAAATTTAGTTGATGACAATGATGGATAAGGAAGCCAGTGTGAGTGCTGTGGACACTGGGCTCAGTGTCTTAAGAAGGACATTGGATTCTCTGGGTCTTGCCATCTCTATCCTTTAAAGCGAGGAAAAACAAAATGGATGTTGTGGTTTGTGTCTGGATATCTCCCCAAAGTCTGATGTGGTAATGGGTGCTGTACTTTTCAGAGGCAAATGAATCTAGATTTTGTGATTGGTTCATTGTCTAGTGATGAAATTGGAGGTAGGAGGGCTACACCCACCCTAGGGCATGTAGCCTGCATACAGTCAAAGGAGGGAAAGAGGCTTGCTCCTCCCTATCCCTCTTGCTGTTTGTCATATCTTCTGCCTCCTTGAGCTTTTCTACCTCTGCCATCCCAACCTACCTTGGAGTCAGCCGATTAAGGACAAAAACCTTCACAAACAGCCATCTAAATAAAGCTTTCCTCCCTAAAGCTTGAGTGTCAGGGGTTTTGTCTCAGCAATAAGGGAAGAAAAATAACCAAGATAGAATTTGATACCAGAAGTGAGGTTGTTGCTATGACAATATGTGGCCATGTGATTCAAGAGGCTTTGGGAATGGCTTGTGTGAAGGCTTTGAAAAGGTTTAGAGACAGTAGCTGAAGAAGTAGAGCTGCAATGCCTAAACCCGGTTTGTATTGGAGATTCTGTCAGAGTTCAGAAAAACAGAAGGCTGACAGAAATCCTGCAGGTAAAGACAAGGCTTGGGACATTTCTTCCAGGAAAAAGACTGCATTGGCTGTTGGAGTGCAGAAAATGTGTGTTGTGGCTTGGCCAAAAATGTGCCTGCATTTTTCTCTTGTTCAGAAACTCCCTGAGACTAAGATTAAGGGTGGTGACTCTTAACAAATGTTGTAGAAGAAATTTCAAGACAGTTTCATGTTGAGACAGTAGCATGGCTATTGTTTAGTGGCTTTTAGCCAGACTTGTTTTGAGACTCAAAAGCAAATATCCCAGCAGAATGTTTTAAACCATTGTGAATTTGATCAGAAAGGAAGCTCTACTATAGTTGTAGTAGAGCAGCAGCACTACACAGTGGGCCTCCAGCCTATCAAAGATAGATTTGGGGAAATCTTGACTGCTAAGAAGGAACAGAGAATAGAGAGGATGGCCCAAGGGTATCATAGGAAGCAGCAAAACTCTGCCCTTTGCAGCCTCAAAATTGCAAAACTGAAAGACTATTTGAGGAGAAAAATGGGTAGCACCATGTTCCAGAATGGTGGAGTTGCAGAAAATTTGCTCCTCAGAATCAGGTTCAGAGTGCCTGGTGACCCAGGATCTTGACTCCTAAAGCCAAGAGACAGGGAGGTCTGGCTCCAGCTGGCAGGAGATCTTAGCATGATCCACATGCCAGTGATTTTAGGCACATGGAAAATGCAAGAGTTGTGGTGTTAAGGAGGCATCCACCCTGATTTCAGAGGACCTGGAAGGTCCAGGGAGTGTGCCTCTTAAAGGGTAGAATGTGAAGCTGTGAAGGTGAAGCCAAAGGTGCAGTGGAGACTCCAAAAATTAGGAGAAGACATAACTGTTAATCATCCAAGAAAACCAGCCAGAAAGAAGCAGAGTTGGCCCAAGAGAGGGGCACTGGGCCTCTGCCTCTTGAAATGTCATAGGAATAGAGACACCCAAACATTTTGCATCTTACATCTTGCCACATATTGCTTCAGATTCTGCACATAAAATTGTGGGACTTATTTTCCCTGCTGGAATTTTGACTTGATTTGGTCCCAATCCTTTGTATTCCCTGTTTGTAACTTTTGGAATTGAAACGTTATCCTGGGCTATTAAGTGTTGAAAGTGTTTAGCTTTTCTTTAGAATGGGGGCTCACAGACAAGAATTTGCCTTAAACTCAGAGTAGATTTGGGACTTTGTCATTTTAGCAGTGTTGAAACTGCTAGGACTTTGGTAACTTTCAGAGATGGGCTAACTCCCTTTGGTAGAAAGGAATTTACATGAGTTTTTGGGTGGCTGGGGACAAATAGTTATGGCTTATGTCTGAATATCCCCAAAATCTTCATGTTTTCAGGGAAGTAGGATTTTCAGAGGTGGCTGAATTGAGTTTGTGATTTGTTCATTATTTAGTGCTCCTCCCTGTGGGTCTTATTGCTTTTGGCATCTTCCACCAGCAGGAACTATTTCTCCTCTGCCAGACCAACCTGCCTTGAACACCCAGGCATTTCTAGGGCTCTGTGGTCCCAAGATCACATCTGAGCTATGCCAGCTGATTAGACAACTGCCCCAGCCCTCCTGCTGGGCACTCATCCCAAACAACTGTCATACCCAGAAGCCTTCACATGTAGCACATTTAGGGAACAAGGGACAACACACTTCATACAGATGCAATTCTGGCTTCACTGGCTTTGAGCAGCAGTACTCCACAGTGGGCCTCCAGCCTATCTTTGTGGTGCACTCCCCCCTGCTGCAATTACCAAGGCTGGGCTCCCCTGTGTCAGAGCAGTGGAAAATTCTGAAGGTGGCTGTGTGCCCAGCTCATTCTCTGGTGGCCTTCATCCTGGATGGAGTCAAACTTCCCCTCTCCAAAAGTGTAGGTCCTGGAGAGGAGCACTTGTCAGCTGTGGCTGCTGCCTGTAGTGAAGCCTATGAAGATCAGAGTTACCATGTTTGCAGGTCAGGGCAGCTTCCTTCAGATGTTCAGGTGCTAAGCCTGGAGGCCACGCATAAACCTTCTTCTCATTCAAACTCATTGTCTAATTCATCAGTTTCTACCTAAGAAATTATTCCTCCATCTGCCTCACTCATGTTTCACTGCTGCTGCCAGTCTTCCCCAGGAACACTGTCTCTGTAGGCTATGGTAAGCTCAACACTCCGCAGTTCACATTCTTCCTTCTTTCTCCCAGTCCATTCTCTCACTCTCTTATTCCTACCCACTCTATCTAGAACTGGCTTTGTTTTCTCCATTAAGATGCCAGGCTACTGGGACTACAGGGACTTATCCTGGATGCTCCCTCTGCCTTGAGTTCTCTTTCCTTCTTGCAAGTTTCTGCTTATTCAAACACAGTTTAAGTAGTATCTGCTCAGCTTTGGGGTCTTCTCTGACAGCAAGGACCTTATTGATTGCATAGTTCTAAACGTTTCCATTAACTTCCCTTCATTTATATGTTTGCATAGGTTTTAAAAAGTGACTATTTCCTTCACTATACTTCTAAATGCTGTAAAATAAAACTGTCTTGATTTCTTTACCATTAAATTCTTAGCAACGGACATAGCACCTGTCTCTTGGCATACAATCTATTAATAGTTTTTAAAGAATTAATGTGTGAAGAATACAATGATGGACACCTAAATATCCACAGCCAAATTGTACTGACTTTGCATCTTGGCTATATCAATTACAGCATACATGATTTTGGGGTACAACAGTTGACTTAAGTTTTAAGCCCTTCCTTTTAAAGAAAGGCTGATATTGATACAGCATTTGTGAAATTCAAATAAAATATTTGCAAGAACTTAGAACAGAGCAGAACACATAAAGATGGTTACTAAATAACATGCTAACAAGAGAATGTAGACAATGATATGTAAGAAAAGAATGGTGGAGTTACAATGTACAGGCTAGGGATGCAGGTATAAGACTTCTAGTTATCAGAGACCCATGATACTATTTCTACAGGTTAAAACATCTCTTTCCAATGTTCTTTTCAGGGTCTCTTATCTCCTCTGTGAATCAGAGTTTGATAGAAATAGTAACAATTCTATATATGTTAGTACAACTGAGCTTCAAGTCAGAATCCCAAGCTAGAGAATTAATCTCAGAACTAGAAAAGCACTTATAGTTGAAGCAGTAGACCAAATTTTTATATTGGGGAGCAATTCTACCATCTGTATTTCCCTTTTAAATTCATGCCTAGCTTTGGGAGATGAATATGTTCTTGAAAATGTTCCATTAGGCTGTTTGGTAATGGTGCAGATACTGTAGCATGAACTCATGCAAACTAAGATGACTCCAACACCACTAGGCAATTAAATCTTATGGACATTATTGTATATATAGCCCATCTTTAGTCCAAATGTTCTAATGCAGTGCCTATTATATGTATGTATTTGCATCTATATAACAAAAGATTCTTATTCACATAGGGGTATAGCTTGGAGAGGTAGTACATAATACAAAGAAGAAGATACCAAACCTGGGCTGTCTTGGAGAATTCTGGAATTGTGGCTGCCACAATTTGGCTATTCTTGTACAGATGCTATAAGATACAATTCATCCTCACTATTTGCACAGTGTTTCAAACCTCGAATTCTTCCTATATACCCTTTTCATAAATTTCAAAATACCTGTACTGGCTCCTTTCCCTTAACAGATGTACCACTCTTGCATGACAAATGTAATTATTATATATTGCAAATATGTACTAATAAAAATAAATTTTATAAAACCTCTGTACTAAAGCAAAGCAAAATATCAACAATGCAGCTGCTAGCTCAGGGAGCTGAAATGGCATTTCCTTTTGGACAAAGCCATCAACCTTCTAACCAGAAAGAAACTAAAACTCTGGCAAGGGCAAGCAGACAGGGCCTCTATGAAACACACAATGCCCTGAAGGTGTAATTCTCATGAACAGAGAGGAGCATACTTAGAGTAATAGCAACTCCCATTTTCCTTCCACAAAATGATCCACTTTAGACAGGAAAGGTAAACATTTTCTGTCAAAGGCCAGGGTGTACATGTTTCAGGGTTTTGAAGAGAATCCCTGCCTAACTGTGAACCTGCTGAGTAAAAGCAACCATGGATCTTGTGTAGGGGAAAGAGCACAGCTGTTTTCACAGCACTGTGTTTGTGGGAATTAAAATTTGAATTTCATGTAACTATTATGTCACAATATATGTTATCTTCTTTATTTTATTCAAACACTAAGAAGGATAGAGACCATTCTTAGCCTATAGACTAAAGATGGAGATGAAAGAATTTTCCAATTGTTAACTTTTCACTTCTGACTTTAGATAGGAAGGCACATAGAAGAACACCAGTTCTCACCAGTGGATCTCCTGACACTCATCAGGTCTTCTAGGCAGAGGCAGCAATCCTGTTCCAAAACAGACAGCAGAAACTGAACTCTGCCCTGAACAGACCCAGAGAAAAGAACCAGTACATATTCACCCTTCATGCTTGCTTTTTACAATGGGATCTGTGTATACTTCTTCATTCTCCTATACTTTAGGAAAAAAATACCTGCCTGCTTAAAGTTGTTCTCATGTTTCTAGCCACAGACAGTCCTCTCAAAAATAAATTTCTACATGTTTGTCTTAGAAAACATGAGGAAGAGCCAGAAGTGAGTGCCATTCTGCCACTCTGATGACAGACAAAGGACCTCCAAAGGACAGAGGGGCCTGGCAGTGGCAGGCAGTGAAAATGCGTCAAGTGTCTATGAAGATGATTGAGAAAGATCCGTTGAAATCATAATTCACATATATTTTGATGCAACAATTCCACTTGTAGGAAATGTATATGGACACACAGTGTGTTGTGTGTGTGTGTGTGTGTGCAGAAAGAGAGAGACAGAGACATGGAAAGGCATATATACATATTTATCCATTATGTCTTTTTCTCTAATAACAAAGAATAGGAAAACACAAATGTACATTAATGGGACTCTTTAAAAATCTATGAGACATCTACATGGCAGCATTTTACACAACTACCTAGATGTGTGTGTACTGGGAACCGGTGGATTCTCATTAGTTGGGGTAGGTGTGCTCTATAAGCTGAGTCACTGTGTGCACATGAACACTGAATTAGCAAGCACTGAATCGCTGCTTCTAGAGAAGCACCAGATTAGTTTCCTAGGAGCCTATGGTTATATTTTCATCAGCTGATGGATTTGTAACCTTGTTCTATTCTATACATGTTTCTGTTTAAAGACACATTGTTTAATGTATACTGATGGTTCATCACCTCAAACTCATGGCCACTGGCACTGTAACTCATGCCTGAACAAACTCATGTTTATTTAACACATGAGTGCCTCCCTTGAGGTGTACCAGAGCCTCTAGGAGGGATGGTTCAATTGTATCACTGCTCCGATTAGTAAATATGGGATCCATGAACAATGAAGATTCATAGTACACACACACACACACACACACACACACACACCGTATGACATGATCAGCAGGATGTGTATGATTAGATGGGGAAAGACCAGCAGTCCAACTGTGTGTACATTACACCACAACTTCATTAAAATATGGGTCTGAAATAGCACAAGGATGACCTCACACCCTGGCTTAACTAGGGACAGAGCTGTGAAGCTGATCTTTCACTATGTTTTCTTTCTGTTTTGATCATAAAATAGACCCTCCAGAGTGAGACAGCAGCCCGATCGACATCAAACTAAGATGCATAGTCTCAGCAATGTACTATCAACCTCTTTCAAAACAAACCCAAGCCGGGAGTGGTGGTGCATACCTGTAATCCCAGCACTCAGGAGGCTGAGGCAGGAGTATTGTTGCGAGTTCGAGACCAGCCTGAGCTACAAAGCGAGCTTAAGGCCAGCCTGAACTGCATAGTGAGACCCTGTCTCAAAAAGACAAAAAAAAAAAAAAAAAAAAAAAAAAAAGAAAAATCCCCATGCTGATGAGCTGCACAATGGTGGTGAGGTTATCCCTAGACTTAAGGGTCCCCAGACATCGTTTCCTGGTGCAGATTCTCCCCAAATGACAATGACTTCTTTAAAATTCTGTTTGAGTCTTATTTTCCATTCACGTTAACAGAGGAAATGAAGGTACAGTTATAACGAGATATTGACAAATGAGAAAAGGACAGGCTGTGCCTCTGGAGACCTCTGGAGGAAAGCAAGGCAAACCAGGCTGAGAATGCACGGAGTCTGGACACTTAAGGGCTCAGAGTGAGGCTAGTACTTAACACAGCTTTATGATGAGGAGAGAAATACCAGCTCCCAAGGCTACGGGGAGAACCGTCTCTATTAGTTAGAGATAGAACCAGAAAAGATGTCATATATTTAAAGGAATGAAATAGATAATTACTAATGTTCCCAATAATCCATTTGAGGGGAGAAAAAGAAATGTGTGAAGCTCCATTGTAATTATTAAGCTAAATTAGCCTTTTGGGATGATATCTGATAAATGCTAGTCTGAGTCTCAGTTCGTAGGAGTTCGATGCTTGTGTCCCTCCAAATCTACATACTGAGGGCTTATGACCCATGCCATTGTATTCAGAGGTAGGACTTGGCTTTGGGAAGTAATTAAGAATCTCAATCTTCCTCCTCTTTCCCTGCCTCCTTTCTTCCCGTTCTTCTCTCTCCCCCTCTTTCCTTATATTTGTTTCTCTCCTTCTCTCTTCTTTTCTCTCTGCTCTTTCATGTGAGGTTAAAGCAAGAGGAGATCTGAGTACAAAGCAAGAAGAAAGGCCCACACCAGGAGCACAGTGGATGAGTACTTTGACCTCAGACTCCCAGGAACCAGAAGAAATAAATTTGTTTACAAGCTTCAGACTGTGCCATTTTCATTAAAGTAGTCCAAGATGCTTCCACACAGCTTGCTTCAACAAGAAAAGGTCATCCCTCCCAGTGACAGCTTTGGTCATACCTCATTCATATGACAATGCCAAACTTCTCCTGAGCCTCTGCTTCTGTAAAACAGACAATTTAGAAACCCTCCATCCTTCTGTGTTCCTGAAAAGGGTTCCCTGAAAAGACTAATCTCTGTCAGGAAGATGCAGAAAAGGTATGTGGATGACTATTTTATTCACCTAGTATGCCAGGTACAGACCGTCCCAATTCCCACTATTTGTCTTGTAACTAGCTGAATTATGTATGTGCCACAAAAATTAACATGAACAAAATACCTACTATCGTGAGCAAACAGCTGACACTATCAGTTCCTTTCCCTAAGCCCTAAACTTGTCCCCTCCTTTAAGGATAAGCAAACACTGAAGCTTATACAACATTAGAAAGCTAAGATTCCACCAGGGATGGTGGGGCACACCTGCAATCCCAGCACTCGGGAAGCTGAGGCAGGAGGATCATTTTAAGTTCGAGACTAGCCTGTACTGCATAGTGAGCTCAAGCCCAGCCTGAACTGCATACTGAGACCCTATTGCAAAAAAAATAAAGACAAGAAGTGGACAGAGGCCCCACCCCAACACCACTACCAGAAGTCCCTCCCAGGGACACACTGAGCAACAAAGAAGAATTTCTGCACCTTCCCCTCCCCTCCCCCATGTTCTGCTCTTTTCAGCCTGGCATTTCTATTGATGGAAATAAAAAGCCTCTGCCCTCACTCTGGAACACTCGCAGGCTAGGTGGTGCAGCTGTCATGTAAGGTCTGTTCCAGTCCACATCCTGTTTTGATTTTTGTGTGACACATACTTTAAAAAACGTGTGTGTTGGGTGTTCCAGCATGTGCCTGTAATCCCTGCATCTAGGAGGCTGTGGCAGGAGGAAGAGTGCAAGGTAGGCCTGACTACACAGTGAGATTTTGTTTCAAAAAACCAATTTAAACATATTTCGGATCATGTTGCATAATGAATCTGGTGAAAGTAATTTTTTTCTTGCCAAATGCATGGGACTGTTACTATCTATAAGAGATTCAATTCCAAACAAGTTTTAATGTTATAATTGGCTTGTGGATTTGATTTTTGTTGCAATTATGAAATGATTATTTTTATTGATAATCTAAAGGACATTTCTCATAAATATAGAAGGAAAATCATTCTGATGGGCAGCCTGCAATTCTCTCTCAAGGCCTCTCCATTCTTGCTGCGAAGCCTTTGCACACAGGAGGGCACACCTGGAACAAACCTTGCAAACCCTACCCCATACCCATCACCACCCCAAACCTCACCTGGAAGAAGCTGCCAACACCCACCCCTGCTTCCACCAAAGCCTACTTCTCTGATTACCTACTTCATTAACACTGGGTGACACCAATTAGCACTTAATTGTCTTTCTATTGTTTTATGCATGTCTTTTCTCTCCTGCTACTTGCTGAGCTCCATCTTTCATCATTTTCCTAGTTCTGTGCAGTGTCTTTTGTGTACTCTGTACACGGTGGAAATTCAATAGAAATTGCCTGGTTAATTGATGAATTACGGCAGGCACTAGAGATCAGGGGGAAAAACAAAAAGAAAATATCACGGAGTTAACACTTTACATACACCACAAGTTTTCGTGGAACAAACAGGAAGTTTTGAGCTTCTCAAACCTGAAAGAAGGCTGGGACAGCAATCACAGCCCTCAATTACAATCATAGCAATTAATTCTTAGAAGTCAAAGCCAAGTTGCAAAACTAAGGTCTAACAGAGTCAAGGACAGACAGAATACCCATTTAAATGCTGAAAGTTACCAGGCATAGTGCCACTTGCCTAAAATCCCAAGACTCAAGAGGCTGAAGCAAGAGATTGCTACGAGTCCCAGGCTAGCCTGGACTATGTAATGAGTTCACAGTTAGCTAATGCTAGAAGTAGCAACCATACAGAATCTTCTGGTAAATACTCTTCCCTTTAAGAATTCACCATGAATGCAGCAGCAGGCCACTTAGAAAAATAGAACATTCTGACAAAATAAATGTCACTGTTGTACATTATGTAGGTTGGTACCTTTACCCACCATTCCAATCTCAACTTCTGTTTTTGCTCCCTAATTTCATGTCCTCCTAAGACATGACATCTTACTAAAACATGGGCTATTACTCAGAAATGGGACCTTCACAAATGTAATCAGTTAGGAAGAGGAGAACCTGGCTTAGAGCAGGCCGTTACCTCAGCATCTCATCCTGAGGAGAAATGATGCAGAGACACACACAGGGATGGAAGGCAGCCTGACAGGGCTTCTGAGGTGGGTGCTGATGTGGCTTCAGGAGCAGGATGGCTCCCATTGCCAGCAGCTGGGAGAGAAGCCCAGAGTACACCCATACTCCGCACTTGCAGAGGGAGCCCTTGATTTTAGATTTGCAGCCTCCAGCAAGCTGAGACAGATAACACTGTTTTAGCCCTCCTAGCTTGTGGTCCTTTGTTACAGAAACTTCAGGTTGCCCATGACCACTTTACACTCCAGAAAATAGTTGACTTCTGTCTCCCTAGAGATGGGCTCACACTGTCCCACAATCAGAAGAGCTTCTCCTCATTCTTCCCTTGCCTTACCTATGTCACTCCCCCAGGACTCACCAGAAAACTGCATCCCATCTCATCCTACAGAGAAGTCAAGCTCCCTCCCTGTGCCCAGTCATGTGTCTATGGAACATCAGCCACAGAGTATTAATATTCCCGGTTCATACATACAGCTGACTCAGGGTAATGGAGATAGCTTAGCGGCCTAAGTGACTACCTGGCAAACACAAAGTCCTGAGTTTGATCCCTAGCACGCACACACACACACACACACACAGAGAGAGAGAGAGAGAGAGAGAGAGACAGAGAGAGAGAGAGAGAGAGAACAGCTGACTCATCACACAATCCTGATTGGTGCACTGTACAGAACCTTACTGTCCTGGAGAGGTGCACTGAAGCTAGATTGCAGGATCTTGTCTTTCCAGCCATGTCCCCACCACCTGCCAGCTGGTTCACCAGACTCCAGTGACTGTATTGGTGTTTCACTTATATCCCTGCAAAGTATGGGTAATGTAATGTCTGTTCCTGCCTTATAGGGTGGTTGTAAGGCTGACCTGTACATAAGGTGTTTGCAGGATCCAAGGGACATGTGAAGGTCAGCCAGCTACTCTTACATCTTTGCAGAGAACAACAGAGTTTTCTGGATCTGGACCCAGTCATGACTTCAGTACCCAAGATACACTTACAGATATGTGGAAAGAGAGGGCTGGGATTTATAGGAGCAGGGTCTTTGTCTTGGGACTGCCAATTTGAACAAATCATCACACTGCTTTGGTCCTTCTTTCCGCTCTGTGATAAGCATATAGATGGGACTCTTTGTCTCCATCCTGGAATCCAAGATGGTTCAGGGTCTGTGAAGGCAACTCTTGGGCTCTGAAGTGATGCTAAATGTTTCGGACCTGCATATAAATATTAGGTGCTGCCCAAATGTCAAATTACTCCACTTTTAGAGGCAATTTTATTAACTCCATGGAAAAAATACCGTTTACCTTATAACAACTGTCAATTTTGATTGACAGTTAATTATATCTTTCCAGGAAAAACAAACAGTGAAACGAAATCACCTTTTTTTTTACTTGAATATGCTATTTCCCCAAAAAATGAATTTTTCAAAGTATGTGATGCTCAGAGAAGATAATAAAAGGGGTCAGCAGTGTAAGCATGAATTTCAATGTACTAAATGGTCTCTGAAATCCTTCAGGGCTCTAATGCTTCTGAGGTTACTGAAAATTTCTCTAAGCCAATCAACTACAAACATTTGTTTCATATTTTATTTTACTCTGTGACCTCATGGGGAAAATGTCCTGCTGAGAATTTCTGGGGAGGGGTAGAAGATCCAAGTGATGACTCCAAGCAGTAAGGTATACAGCAGGGAATTTTAAAATCTGGAAGTGTTACAATAAGAGAAGAAAATGAATTGAAGTGTTTTACAATGACAATAACAGTAGGACCAGCAAAGAAAAGGTCAAAGAAGCCGAAGTAGAGATGGCAACAATAAACCATAGCTGTAAAGATAAGCAGCTAGCTTCTATATTAAGTAACTTTGGAGCTATACAACCCCAGAGGGCTGGAAATAGGGAAGAAGGCAGGGAGGGCAGATGGCAGGCTTGAGGAACAAGCTTTCTCTGCTGACACAAGCCACTCCTGCATCGATGCCCAGGACAGATGTGCAAGCTCTTTTTAACCAGGGAACGCTCAGGTGTAAATCAGGCACAGCCTTTGGAAGCAGAGATGGTGAGCAGGAACAGAGAAGGAAGTAGAACAGAATACTGTGCCCTTCAGAGAATGCAGGGCGCTGGTGGGGCAAGCACCTGCAGGAAGATGCCTAAAGAGGAAAGCACAGAGAAAACACAGCCAAAAAAACGGGTGACCCCAGTGAACATCGTAAGAGACCTGTGTGCTAGCTACTGCTACTCCCATTGCACAGCCCTGTAGAGATAAAAGGAGACCACCCAATGAGAACAAGTGGGGGCTGTGTATTTCCAGCTTGTGGTACCAAAGAGTCAGCCACCGTCACATGCATTTAGGACAGACTCAGAGGCAAGCAGAGTAGAGCAACTTTACAGTAGAAGACAGGGAGACTTCGGGAGTCCCCTGATGTCAAGCTGTTGGCAGAAGGGAGATGCAGCACGTTAGCTAGAGCAGATCACCCTGTCACTGTGTAGGGGGCCATACTTGGCTTTCTCTGCTTGGCTCTAAGTTAGAAGCAGAGACAAAACTTAGGCTTGATTTCATTAATCAAGTGCTCTTCCATTTGCATTTTCAGACTTTCAGTCCTTTGGTGTAAATCTAAACAGGACAAATTTGTTCAGGTCATCATTTATGTACTTTTTAGGGTCCCTATGAGAGCCTGGAGGGCCTGGGCTGCTTTGGTATGCCAGAATGCATAAAAAAAAACTATGCATTCAACTCTGAGTTCTACACACAATGTAATAAAAGCATCAATTACACTTTCAAAAATTAAGGTTATCTTGTCGCTTTTTCTGATTACTAATTTGCTTTTACTCTCTGATTACCCAGTTGTAAAAAAAAATGATTCAATAAAGAAATCATTGGTAGATAAGCGTTCAAACTCCAGGATACATCAGAAGAAAAGATTTCCAAAGATTCTTTGTGACACAGTGCTTGTAAATACTTCTTGCTGTCAACTCCAAACGCCTTCCTTCCTCATGCTATGTCCAGGCTCACTGAAGACACAGAGCCTCAATGGGTGGATTATGGCGCTGTCCAAGGTGGCAAAGCATTGTTCATGAACCTGCATATCTAGGTCCAGCTGGGAAACCTTGAGGTCCCCTGTCTACAGATCACATGAGATCAGATCTAAGAGCAACTTTCAGGACTAAAATGGGAGGGAACAAGAAACAATCAGGTCCAAAGAGCTAGTTTTCCTTAGTAGCTGTGAAACCTACTGTTTTTGGTCATTGCAAGTCACTAAATGGCTTTTGAATGACAGGTTACAGGCACTATTTCTGGATAATATCTAAGGGCATAAAAACTAATTTTGCTAGACCTACTAATAGACTATCATCTAATGGAGGGCATGATTCTAGTGTAGCTACAGGATTCTGAGATGACATAAAAGCCTGTTTCAGCTAACTTCCCTGTGGCTTAACAAATTTTGAATAGAAATGCACCTGAGAAATTACCAAGCTCCCCCTCATGCCTGCTTCCATCCTCCATCTGGTAAAATCCATTCGCACTCAACAACTCTAGTAAAGGCCAACTCTTCAGTAACACCTCCTCTGACTGGATCCTTTTGCCATGATTTGCTTGTCTTTTGTCTCCATGGGTCTTTGTGCAGACCGTTAATAAACACAAACATGGTGGGAATCATAGCTATTTTTAATGCAATGTTAATTTCCCTTGCTATGGGTTTCTTTCAAGAAAGTGTATCTCACTTATGTAGAACTCCTATGGCATTCTTACCTAGAGTGCCATAGATAGATAGTAGATAGAGAGATAGACAGACAGACAGACAGATGATAGATAGATGATGAAGATAGATAGATAGATAGATAGATAGATAGATAGATAGATAGATAGATAGATAGATAGATAGATGATATCTTATTCCATTTAATAGTCATAAAAGCCTCAAGGAAAAAGTATGATACAGCCTGATTGGGGAAATTCATGGTGTCTTTTGCCCCCACTGAGCTCTAGCCACAGTCTCTCCAGGCAATAAAGACAGCTTTGCAGGATTCCAGGTTGTGCTCTGCCTGCACAGCCTAGTCTGCGTTGCTTCGAGGTCCTCCCAGGATTCTGTAGCATCCCTAGTCCTGATGCTCATGACCTTTGGTTACAGGTAGCTTTCTTGATCCCTTTTCCTAGGTTCTCTCTCCCCAAATACCCAAGTCTGTGTTATGTTAAGATTCTCCAATTATGGTACATTAATTTTTAATAGAAGAAGAAGACAGCTATCTAGAAAACAGTCCCTTGAGCACCATGCATAGCAAGGGGGCATCAGTGGAGCGCCTCAGTGTCCTGCAGACTCTGAGGTGGAGGAGCTTCTGTGTTGAATGTGCAGTGCTCGTCGTGAGGGAGCATGCAGCTAGGAAATATGAACATTCTACTCCCCAAGAAAAGTCGCCCGTGGTGGGGGAAGGGATATTTATCTTATCAGTCTTTGTCTTCGCCCAGCTGAAATAAACCCCTCTGTTCTGACTGACACCCTCGAAGCTGCTTTCTAAATGTCATCCATCTTCCCAAGTAAATGTTCCCTCAGGGAAAAAGAGTACTGGTCAAAAAGCCAGACTATTTTTATTTGCAAGATATGTACAGTTTTCATTATAAATTAACAAACTGACATTCTATTCTACCCAGCAAAGGAAAAATGAAATATGTAAAACAGAAAGCTTCTCTTATGTGACAGGCTGGCTCCTGAGGTCTCATCTTCCCAACCCCCTGTCCTTTGATGGACTTTGTCCTCTGCCACCAGCTGTGCCCTTTCCCAGAACCACTGCACTGCACAAGGTGTGTCTGTGTGGTCCCATGCCACAAATCAGAACTCACCCAGAGAATTCCAGCCAGAAGGTATGAACAGCAAACAAGCAATCTTGCTTATATACAGTGCTTTCTGTGAATTTCATAAGAACTGTCTGTACTTAGCTTAACTCTTCATTTGAAGCTCTAGCTCCCCGACCTGCAGGTCTCAGGAAACCCTCTGTCTTGGGGTGGATACTCACGTTTTCTGCCCGCAGCCTCTTGGCGGGACACCCCCCGTCCCTGGGGTGAAGCATGTAATACAGGCGGACTTTGCTTGCATGTTTTCGACTCTGAGGAGGAAAAGAAGAAGGATACACTGTGACAGTGAAGGCATTTGAGAAAGAAGAGAATGAAATGGGGCCCATGACCACAAACACGACAAAGGGCTTTCAGGAAAACGCTGGCATGTGCTCCTACCGGTTGCAGAAGATATTGTTTCAGAAGGATGAAATGACTTACTTAAGGCCAACATCATTTCAGGAAAAGCAAAAACAATGATTGAAAAAAGGTAAAGATACTAAGTTGTGTAGCTTAGCACAGATAATGTATATAATTGTCCTGAAAGGTAAATCAGTTAAGCAGAGGAAATAACACAAAGGATGGATTGTGCTAAACAGAGGCAATGGGTTAGGCTTGGCGGCACACAATTATAAATCCAGATTCTCAGGAGGCTGAGGCAAGAAGATGGCAGGTTCAAAGCCAGCCTGGGCAATTTAGTGAGACCTTATCTTGGAATAAAATTTCCCAAGACCCGGGATGCAGCTCAATGATAGAGCACTGCCTAGAGCAAGGCCCTGGTTTTCATGCTTAGTTCTACAAAATAAAGAGAGAAAAAGAGACTGGGAGGAAGGGAAATAAAAAGAGAAGTGACAAAGGGAGGAGAGGGGAGGAGAGGAGAGGAGAGGGGAGGAGCAGGATAAGAAGAAAAAGAAAAAGAAGCACACTCCAATGGAATGTTCTCACTCCTTCCTGTGTTCTCCTCAAAGCTCAGGACCTGAGATTCCCTGACCTCCTGGAACACGCCATCCTTCCAATACCACTCTGTTTTCTCCCTTCCTCATATTTTTCCAAACTTGAATCCAATTAAGAACTTATCAACAGAGATTCTTCAAGGTCAATGCAAAGCAGACAGAAGATACTGCATGCCAGTGTGGAAGTTTATTTTGAGATAGGGTCTCACAGAGCTGCTAACTTTCACTGGCTTTGCTCGGACTTGCAACCATCTTGCCTCGGCATCCTGTGCTGTGACACCACCCTCGGCCATGAATTGCTTCTGACTTCCACCTTCCCTTTTTGTGCAAGTCTACAGACAGGGCACCCAGAGTTCTGCTACTGTGAAGAGCACTGCTGGTCACCTCAGGTTCTTTGGAGGCAGATGACAGAATGAGTGGACTGGTAAGGAAGCCTACACAGAAATTCAGGGTCTCAACTCCACCTCTCGTGTGAGCTAGCTGTGCAATGTGGACCCACTGGTGACAGGAAGGCATGTGTGGCTGGAAGAGTTGCCTCTTCTACGTGCACAAAATGAATATAATGATATTTAGTTAGGGTTGTTGTGAGAATCAAATGAAAAAAAATACTTTTTTTGGTGGGTGGTCCAGTACTGGGGATCGAACTTGGGACCCCACACTTGCCAGGTAGGTATTTATGCTGCTGAATACCCCCGCCGGCCCAAAAATCAAATGAGACAGTGCGCGTGGAAAATTATAATTTACATAATGCTAAATACTTCTTGGCTGCATTCAGCTCCTAACGCCGAATCCGTCGCTTCCTCTTCTTCGCTCTGAAAATGTTCTCTTCTTTTCAAGGACATTGTTCCACTTTGCCTTTCTTTACAGTGGAGTTTAGCCAGTCTCCAGATGACAGTTCACTTTTATGGATTAGCTACAGAGGCAAAGTGATTTTTGGAGAATATGCAGCAAGTTGCATCTCGTTTACAGGACGAGACTGTAATTTTTCCTGCCAGGTTTCCCTACTCATCACTTTGTAATTCCTTTATTCTGTCTAGAGCAAGGTGGCTTCGAAACAGTCTCTGGGCACTTTAAAGGCCTTTACATGAGTTTAAAAATACTAACAGAACATGAGAAATGTATACAGATGTATAAAAGCACAGAAGACGGGTTTGAAATGTTCCATCAATATCTGTGTCTATTTCTGGATTCTATGGCAGGTTTTAATCAAGATATCCTGCAGGCTCATTTGTTTGTTTACCTGGAATGATGCAGCAGAAAAATAAAGCCCTGAATGGCTGTGTGTCAGGCAATTCAACATCACCTTCTGCATGGTTGTGCTGACATCCCATTGCAAACTAGGGGCTTTGTTTTCTTTTGTGTGTGTGTTGTTATTCTTTTGCAAGTAAATAGGCTGATTAGTAAAATACATCTGTGTTTTCTACATTTTTTTTTTCAGTTTTGGGCAATAGAGGGGAGTAGTGATATTTGGAAGGTTTAATAAGGGAAACAGCAAAACAAAAGACACTTCGGAACCTCCAACTGGCTAAAGGTGGACAGTCTGGGTTGAAGGAAAAGGGCAGCCCGGCAAGCAGGGAACCGCCAGCGAGGAGCGAGAGTGGGAGAGCCCACGCGAGCCCAAGTGCAGTCTCACCTTCACCTTTGTGATCACAGAACTTCATGTCAAAATCCCCACCTCACTCTTCTACGGAGCTCTGGATTTCCGGAGAACAAAACTGTGATGAAACTGGAAAACATACTGTGGTCTGTTTTGTTTAGTCTTTTCTTTCTTTCCAAAATAAAATTTTCAGCAAAGACAAAGTTCACCAAACGATTTCTTTGAAATTTGACAAATACAGTTAAAAAAAAAAAAAAAAAAAAAAAAAAACACTAGCTGAGGAAAAAGAAAAAAAAAAAAGGATGAGCTGCACTGTGAAGGCACTAGTGGTGACGGAGCTAGGATCTGAGATTCATAGCAGGTTGGATGATCACAGACTCCACGTTCCCTTCAGCTCCCCAGTTTCCAATTTTGAGAGAAGTGAGCCTTACTATGCTCTAAGGAGCGCCCTTGCCTAACGGCTGGAATGAGGACAGAGGAGCCCTCCACCTCACCTGCTATGTCACCTGCCATCTCCTGCTGCCTCGTACCCTCTTTCCCTCCTATTGCTTTCTCACGTTGCCTGTACCCTGACTTTCTCGAGGGATCACAAAGTACAGACGGCCCATGTGGCAAGTGCTCACAATTCTGCTGATTCAAACCCTGATGACTGAGCCTGGGGAAGAGGTGCCCTGCAGAGTGCTCCTGGGTGCACTGGAGCTTGGGATGCTCTGACCTGAGCTTCAGCCTGAGCTCACAGCAGGGCCAGAGTCTGGTCCCTTCTCATCATCATCCCTTCCTGGAGATGGGACTTGGAGTGTCGTTCACAGTGTCTGCCCTCTATGGCTCCTCTCTACCTGCTGCCTCCTAGAGTGCCTTGAAATTTGGCATAATAATCACACTGCTTTTTTTCATTATTTTTTTTTCACATTTTTTTATTATTTTTTTAAAAGCATAAAGTTTCCCACAGAAAGTTAAAATCAAATCCAGATAAAGATGTTTCTTGCAGCACCACTTAAATTTGAACAGCTACACAGAAAATAAAGGAGACAGCTGTGCATTCACCAGTAGGAACCGGATCACAGCATCAGCCCTGGAATAACCTAATGCTTAGTACACCAGGAGAAAAAAAGGCTTTTTGAAAAATGAATGGTGAATGAGAAATGCTCAACTTAAAACTGCATGTATACTATGGTTACAATACCATAAAACTTTGTAAATTGATATATTTACAAAGAAGAGGTGGAAACAAAAATGAAAAAGAAAGATATTGAAGAAGTTGAGCTTTTGTTGGTTTTGTTTTTGTTTTTTTAAATTTCTGTAACAAATTGTCCTGTAGTATAATAATGATAATAGCTTTAAAGTGCTCAGCACAGCACATCAGCATTAGGTGTACTTTTCACTAATGATTGTTATTAGTGAAAATCCTTATGGATTGTTTAGTGAAAAGGTCCTCATGAATTCAGGATGAGTATAAATAACCAAATTTCCATCTCTTATTATTAATGACTAAACAATAAAAATGCATCATTCTCACACAATACTACTTGATGAACCATTAGCCCAAGGACAATGGATGCTACTTCAAATTTTGTGGTTTTCAGCTGCATATGTTGCAGGGTAATAAGAAGCTTCTCTTCTAGAGGGTTAACAATCTAAGTTTACAGATCAAAAATTATTTTAAAAAAAGGACTGCAAGAACACCTAACATTTTGGCCCTATCCTTTCAAGGTCAGTGAAGACTCAGGACATGGGAGAACCTATACTATAACATCATGCAACTCAGTTGTGCCCCAAATTTTCTAATCAAGGAGATTATGAGGCCACAGAGCAACATGATCTAATGTAGATTATGCCTAAGGAGCATCACATGGAGAGAAAACAGGCTTTCACAGACAGCAAATTGGTCAAGCAATGGCTGTAACTCATCCACAAGGCTCACACTGACAAAGGATCTACAATCTACTGTACAAGATTTCAGGGTAAATCTTCAGGGGATTTGACTGACCTTGCCAGATAAAAAGTTACATTTTTTGTTATATAGGTCTGCCTTTATCTTGATCTTAACCATCCAGCAGGAAGGTGTAAAAACAAATGAGCTGGTGAGATGGCTCAGTGGAATAAATACTTCCCTGGCAAGTGCAAGGGGCTGAGTTCAATCCCTGGTTCTGGAAAGAAAGAAAGAAAGAAAAGTATAAAAATGAAGCATGAAAAGTAAAGCCATATAAATATGCTGAGCTGTAAAAGGCTCAAGTCAACAATTTCTGACATTGCCAGTCCTGTGGATAACCCACTACTATTATGGACTACTAGATTATATTGGAATATTTTGCTGAATTCATGCACCTACAATATTTAAATGACAATGAGTGATGAATGAGAAATGCTCAACCTAAAACTGCATGTATACTATGGTTATAATACCATAAGACTTTGTAATACCATAAAACTTCTCTGACAATACGAAACAAAATAAGGGGGTACAAGTGAATGACTATTTTGTACCTGTATATTCAGAATAGTTAAGATAGATATACAGGTACATTCTCTTAATTCAATGAATAAAAAAATTTGTTGTAATAGTGTTTGTGGACAGGATATCATGTCTGCATCTTGTATAATGAGTAACCACTAAGCCAACAGTATGCAATGTGTTTATTATTGAAACTGTCCTACTAATAGATTTTGAAACTGTCTCATTATTATTTGTTTCTCAATAAAATTACTTTAAAAAAAACAAGTTTTGTGGTTTTGTTTTGGTACATGCCCCAGCTCAGTAAGCAGGAATGCTGCCACAGTGTCACTTCCAGCCTTTGGGTCTACATGCAGCCTCCGGTGACCCAGACCAGAGCCATGTGCACAACCACACTGAGCAGGCCTGGAGATGCAACAGGTCTCACACCAATGCAATGCCATCCACAGAGGTGCACAACTGCCTTTTCAAAACCCTCACAGCCTTTTCAAAGATTTATCAGTGCCTACAGTTTGCACTGCTTTCAAAAGTATGGAAAGACAAATGAACTGTCAAATGAGAAGAACTTTCAGAAGAAAAAAAAAACATATGATAAATTTATATATTAATGGAATCTCAGGAAAGTAAAAGAGACATTGCTTTGAGGGAAAAGGGGTAAAGGCGTAGAAAAAAACACAATCTCCTTCTGATGAAGACAGTCAATTTCAGGTTCTTTCTTGCATTAATATTTGCATTTTATGCAAAACTCACTGCTTTCATTCAAACTACATTATGTCTAAGCTTCCCAGGTAGAGCAGAAATTACTAATTCTTCCATTTTAATTAAAGTCTCTGCCCCCAACCCCAGGCATTGTGCAGGGTCAGACCTATGCAAAGATTGCTTTCTTTCACTGAATCCATCCCTTGGTACTTAAAGAAATTATCTAAAGTGAAAATTCAGGCTATACTTCTCTTTGGGGGATAAATAATAAGACAAACCTCTATCTCAGATGTACAGTGGAAAAGTAGGGGTCAAAGCATAGCAAAATAAAATGGCTCTCACCTGAATAACCACCTTCCATTATCACACAGCCCTTAAAAGAATTCCCAACACAAATTTGCTTTCAACAAGGCTACTGACTGCTGGTCTTATAAAACATACAGATAACAAAGCAAGTTTGTATTAGAATAATGCCTCCAGCAGAATCCTTTCACATTTATCGTCTCATTTTATCCTCAAATCACAGATGTGAGGCTTTCAGGAGAGGTGTTATCTCAAATAAGCTTTGGCATCCATTTCTGATTTGGAAGATAAGTCTTCCTCCATCTTAGTTCATCGAATGTGTCTAATTGTCCCTCATCCTGAAGCTAGATAAAACAAACCAAGGACTTTAAGAAAAGCAGAAAATACTGAACAGACTGATAATTCAGAAGAATGATTTTCACAGGACACTATCCTTGAGGCATTTCTATTCATTCAGGGTAAACAGGAGGCAAAGAAGAAAAGAACCACAGACACCAAGGGTCTAACTCCCTGAGGTACTGCAGGATGACTAGCTGATGTTACCCTAAAGGTGCCCGCCCCTTCATAGGGTGGAATGAAAGGGGTCCTGAGAATCCCATGCAAGATTCCATTAAAGAGGGACATAGACATGATCTCTGGAAAAGCTCTAGCACACCTGCACTAGGAAGTCAAGGTTAAATGTAGATGTATCGAACAGAAGGCTACAAGTCTCAGAGATTCCTTCTAAGGAGTATGAGTTTGTCCTCATTGTCTCTTACTGCTACTAGAAGAAGTTCAGAGACACAGAAACTTCCTGAACCCAATCATGAAAGACTGACCAGCTAACAGACTAGTAGAAAATCAGGCTTCACCAACCCAAAGAAAGATGAGTGAAGTAATCACTGCTGGCAATGCCCAAGGTCCTGAGTTGCAGGCCTCCCATGTCCTGCCAGTCTCCAGAAGAGATCTGTGGTCCAGTACTGGAGCTTCCATTGCAGCCAAAGAGGTTTTCAGCTATAACTATGAAAGCTGCAAGGTCAATCTACACATAGTAGGGAGATGTCGCAGACCTTAATGGTCTTCTCCACAGGGATGAGCGCATCTATTAAAATAATCATATAATGTAAAAGAAGATTTAGGAGGAGGCAGTGCAGGGGAGAAAATTCAGGGTCTCACCTATTCTAGGCAAATACTCTACACTACTGAACTACAACCTCAGCCAGTCATTTATCAAGAGGATAAGTCAGGCAATAATTGGTAAAATATTTGTATAATAAGTAGAAGTAAATTGTAAATGTAAATTGTAAATAGCATTTACTTTGTGTCATTCAATTCAAGAAAGTATGAATTAAAGATCTACACAGTGAGATAAGGCAACTGGTTGAGATGATATTGTCTCAGTTAATAAAGTAAGAAAATTAAAATATAATAGCTTGATTTGAAAGCCTTTCTTAGAAGTTCAAGAGCAGAATCAACACTGCAGATTTATGCTGAAGTCTAGAAAAGATTAATTTCTGAAATTCAGAAGACTAGGTTCTTATAAGTGGAAAACAAATGAACTGGTGAACTTATACATGAAAGACAAAACTCTGTCTACCTATCCTTCTAACTATATGGCTTTAATGTCAGAGTAAATAAATGCAATAGGATAAATAACCCCAAAATTAGACCCAGTAAGTTGAGCCTGAAGAGAAAACTTGGAAATTATATTTAACTTTGACACTGAAAAATTTCTACGGTACAAAGAAAAATAAGACTAATAAATACAGATTTTAAAAAGTACTTGTTTTAAGCCTAAAATGTATGTAAGAGGTAGCCAACAAAATATCTTATTTGCAACACATAAAATAAAGGTTTCATACCTTTAACATAAGCTATTTTCACTAATGTATACTGAAAAGAACATCATTAAAGCAAACAAAAATGAGGAATCATAATTGTAGACACATAAGTAGCTAAAAGCCACTTTAAAAGAAATTCATCCAAATGATTCCTCAGAAGTTTTAAGTTAAAAAGCTAAATGTTCTCACCAACCAAGCTTGAAAGGATTTACAAATGTCCATCTCCATACCAATGAGGGTGCAGGTAAACAGCCACCACTGTACAGAGCTGACAAGCTTGCGCACTGACACTAGCCTCCTGGTTGGAAATTGGGTGATATGTATCCAAGAGGCAAAATGTGCCTGGAGCTGACAATGCTGTGTGTGCACATTTATGTGCAATTAGAGACATGTACTCCTATTGATGTACAGGACTAAAAAGTGGGAAATTTATTTAAATGTTCTAAAACAAGAAAGGTAAATATTTTCATAAGTAGGTCAAAAATAACCAAACTGCTATTAGTAGGCAGAATATTATTTGATGACATTATATATATAATATAATATTAAGGTAAAATGCATTTACAAGCCAGAATATATATGGCACCAAATTTGAAAAGAGAAATGTGTATGTGCACATATTGTTATAGTTTAGGCATAAAGTATCCTCCAAACCCCACGTGTTCAGAGGATGATTGCATGTTGCATGGGTGGTATTCTCATTGTCAGTGGCTTCCTGCATTGGTGACTGAATGCTAAGAGCTCTTAGGAGGTAAGACCTAGATAAAGAGGTGAGTCACTAGGGACTGCCTTTGGAGGCAATCTCTCAGGTTCTCTCTGTCTCTCACTCTGTCTCACTCTGTCTCTGTCTCTCTGTGTCTATGTGTCTGTCTGTCTGTCTGTCTGTCTGTCTCTCTTTCTCTCTCTCTCTCTGTCTCTTCTATTTTCTGGCTGCTGCCACATGGTAAGTAGCTTCCTCTGTTTGGCCTCTATTCCGTGAAGTTTAAGCCCTGAAACTGCCAAAAAATGAACTGAAACTATGGACCAAAGTGAGCCTTTCCTCCTTTAAGCTGCAGGTGTCAAGTATTTTACCCCTGGTACAGAAAGTTGAGTGATAAAGATAAAAGGCAAAAGCCCAGAAGAAAAAGTACTGGGGTAAGTACTTAATCGATCAATAATTCATTCCTGCTGATTTCTGCTGGTCTATTGAGAGGAGCAGCTAATGCTTTCTATGTAATTTTTTCTTCTTTTTAATTTCTTATACCTTTTGTTTATTTTTTACCAATTTTGTACTACACAACTAATTTGAAAATACCATTATGCTGCATAAAACCATTATTGAATTCCTATTACTTTAATGAAATGTTGTTTCTAATGGTTTCTTTTTATGATTTTGTATCTTTAAAAAGTAAACAATTCAATACTGACAATTAACATTAGATGATTTAAAAGGAGTCTCAAAAGATAAAACCATAATCAGCATCCTACCATTTATAAATTTTCAAAAAATAGGCATTATACCAGTAGAGTTCTCAATGAACTCTCAGAAATTATCTCAAGGCCTGACACATAGCTAATTCTCAATAAGGGTTTGGGAAATCCTAGAAGAAGCCAAGCCACTTGATGAAGAACACTGTGTGAAAGAGTTGTATACACTGATACAAATTGTGCTTCCTAAAGATGAAATCAAAAACATCCCCTTCCCACTCCACCAGTATACTCACTGGTGGGCACAGGTAAGAGCAGCAGGGAACCTTTGGACCAGGCAAACTCTGCAAACTATGCCCTGCTAGCTCTCTGCAAAGAGCAAAACTTACAACAGGTGAACTAATGATGACTGCACTCAAACAAAGTGCTCCAGGGAAACTGAGGTAATGCCACAATTGACACAAACTTGGAGGTTCAAGTTAAGGACTATCTTGACACTACAGATATGTGGACATACATGTATCCAGTTTGTCAAGGAAGAGAGATTTCAGACAAAGCAGAGCCAATTCCTCCACTGTCTCCAGCTTGACCAAGTCTCCTTTATCCTATAATTAGACATGTATTTCTGTGATTGATGGTCATATATCTCTTAGTTTTTAATTATGGAATCCTGGTAGTTGCGCTATTATCTGCTACAGACTAACTTGTCCCCCTCTAAATTCACATATCAAAGCCCTCACCCCAACGTGCCTGTATTTAGAAACTTCGGGGAGATAATTAAGGTGAACTGAGGTCATGGGTGAAACTTTAATCCAACATGGCTATATTCTTACCAGAAGAAACATGGACACCAGGTCTATCTCACTTTCTTCTCACACTCCCTCCATCAGTCTCCCTCCCCCCTCTCCTTGTGGAGGAACTGAAGGTCTAATGAGGTCAGGGCAAGATGGTGGCCATATCCAAGCCAGAAGTAAATCCTTCACCTGACAACACTGTCGGCGCCGTGATCACGGACTTCACAGTAGCGACAAAAACAGCATCTACTGTACAAACCGCGAGTGCGTGGTGTCTTGTTATGACAACCTGAGCTGACTAATACATATGCTATCCATCTAAACTAGCTCCACTCTTGGACTCATTCTTTTTGCATATAGCAATCAGTCCATTTTTCAAAAACAAACAGAGTAGTCCTAAAGTTTTCAGAATTAGGTCGCTTTTTCCAATATACTTTTAAAAGAGCACTTCAAATGAGGAATACTCATCTTATATCTATACCATATTTTTAAAGGTGACTTTTTTTGTTGAAGAGAAATTTAGATGGGATGCTAAACCCATTATGATGTAAACATATTTGTACTAAATCTGTATTTCTGTCTGCCTACACAAGCAACTACACAAATGCATTAAAATTTTAAATTAAAGTCTTGCAACTCAAGAATTAAATTACCATGAAAGTGTGGAGGAAGAGTTTTTCTGTAGTGAGAATGTACTAAATCTGTCTCCAGGATGTCTGAGCACTTTAAGCAGGAACAAGAGAGATGAAAGAACACAGGCTCATCTAAGCCTTTATTTTGCCCTTTGAAAGGAAAAAAAAAAATGTAATCCTACCCATAAGCCCTGGTAGAGAAGTTAAAGTTAGAGATGAGGGAAAAATGAGCTAGTGTGATCAGTGATTAAAGTTAGAGAGGCTCGGGTGATTTGAAGTAACAAAGTTATCAAATCCTTCCGAAATGTTCAAGCTTGAACAACACAAGCTAATCCTAGGCTATCATTTCCCAAAGTCACTTGGTTTCTCCTATAAAGTTCATGGCTAGACTAAGGAAAAACTTGAACATATTATATGAATATCAGTATGAAGTTCCCAAAGATTAACATACCCACCCTCTCACCACCAGGAAAAACACTAGTTCAGTCTTTATTTGTTTGGAGAGAAGCTTAATCTTTGTGGAAAAGCAAGGCAGTAATGTCTCTGTCCTTTTCCTTTGTGGAAAAGCAAAACAATAGAGATGGGTGATGCTAGGCCAAGAAGGATGACGGCCCGAGGGTCCCACCAAGGTAACAAGGAGAGCTCACCTGCCCCACTGCACCCTGTGCAGGTCATCTCCTCCTTCCATGTATGATTTTCACATTGGCTTTTCCTTTCATCCTATTATTTAATACTCCTTGGTGTGGACCACATGATTATTCTCAAGCTGAAGTTAGTTCTTATGACTGAATCTCCAATTCCTAAATATTTTTCCTAAATATTTATATAATCCTAATCCACTCTGCCAATGTTATTTTAAATATTTTGCACAGAGAAGCTCCTCTATAAATACTAAGTATTTAAGAGGCCAGGTGAGTCAGATTATGCAGCATAATTAAATGGGCCTCACTTTAAACAAAGTAATAGTGCAAAAGACAAAATGTGGGCTGGAAAAACAGAATACTTGATTAACAAAAGGTTTCTGTACCTTACAGTAAATTTCAGTTCAAAGAAAAGTTTCCTGTGACTTTATGAAAGGAAATTTATTTTGAAAGATATTATATCCATATTACTTTTTTAAAAATCTCTCGAGACTTACAGCTTTTGCAACCTGAGAAAAAGTAATCAGCAAATTTTCATTGACACTTATCAGTATAAAATAATATACACCGAAGAGCATCTCTTCCTCTTTTTCACACAGACACACACACACACACACACACAGAGAGAGAGAGAGAGAGAGAGAGAGAGAGAGAGAGAGAGAGAGAGAGAGAGATTTCAGCTCATTATTTTACATGCAAAACTAGCTCCCAGAAGTGGGGCAGCCCTGAGAATTCTCACTCTGTGCATGTTAAAATGTATCCTAAAACAACTGCAGAATTAGGTTTGTAGCTTTGTTTCACCTAGTGGCAAGCAACAGACTTCTTTCTTTCGAATCTCATGCCATAGAGTTCCAAGACAGATTTAAGTATTCAAATGCAAATTTTATTTTCTAGCAATATTTGTTTGGTTTAATACTACTTTACAAGACCTAAGGGGGTCCCACATATGCAGCCAGCTGCAAGTCTACTGTCACCAAAAACTCAACTGCCACCTGCTTTGCAATTTATCTGCCTCCCTACCCAAATCCCAGATTTTAGTCTGTTTGCAGGTTGCTTTTAACTAATCACAAAAAGAAAGCAAAACGGAATTTTTTAAACGATCCATCTTTGCTAGCAGATGGTTAATCAGAAGACGATTTCCTCCTAACACTGTCTCCCAGGTGTACTCCCGGTTTCCAGGCCATCCTTCTCCCTCAGCTACAGAACTCAGAGGCGCAGAGCAGGGCTTATGTCCCCTGAGGGAGAGTGGCATGCAGGCATCTCCTAGGGAAGGTAAGGGAGCAGCAGGATCTCCTGAGGGCCACTTCATTCCTGCCCTCTGTCCTCAGGTCAGGCCTGTGGGAGACCTGCTCTTTCCATAGTTTCTCATTTGGGTCCCCAGAACACCTAATTCATCATCACAGATTCTATTTAAGGCAGGTTTCAGATCTAGTAATGGAAGGTAGATTTGTACAAACCAGACAGCCTGACTCCCATCCCTTCCAGTCTTCTCATTTGCTCTCCCTTCCTATGGCTGCCAAGCTCAGGATGACAGGAAAAGAGAGCAGACTGAGTTCTGACGTCTACAAACATGACTGGATTGTGCAAGTCCAAATTAGGAAAAACCATATTCAAGGGCAGGCTCCCGGAGAAAGGCAAAAAACAGGTGGGAAACTGCCGAGTGTAAGGACACCTGGCTGTGGCAGGGGGTCCCACACTAACATCTGCCAGCTCTCTACCTCTCTGGCTGCCAATTTTCATGTCTTAAAATTCTCTTTCCCGCTGCCACCATTTCCAGTGTCCTTTTCCTAACAACCCTTTGAATGCTTCCCAGGACCTGTCACCCACCCTACTCTAATTCCAGGCTTCCCAAGAGAAGCTATTCTCCTGCCTAAGTGAACACTTCAGGATTCCTGAACTAATCTGGAGCAACAGCATTCTCAGGCAATAAGCACGGAACCCAGTGAGGCAAAGACACTGGAACAGACAAATGAAGAATTTCATTTGGTGCCTTGCTTCAAGAACTTGTTTTTTCCTACAATTTTTGTCCCAAGTTGGGTGAGAACTGAGTCAAATTCAGTGATTAAGTTTAACATTGACTTTGTGGGGCAATTGAATTCAGTTCTCTCATCCAGAATCATGGAGAGAAGTGAGTTCATAACACAACTAGATTTGTAGTTCTAGTTCACAACATAAACAGAATGAAGTTTGTAGCTTTGTTTCACCTAATGGCCAGAAACAGATTTTTTGAATCTCATGCTATAGAGTCCCAAGATAGACAAAAGGAAATGTAAATTTAATTTTCTAGCAATTTTTTTTTTGTTTAATACTACTTTGCAGACCTTAAGGGGATCCCACACGTGCAGCCAAGCTGCAAGTCTGCTGTCACTCAAAACTCAACTGCCACCTGCTTTTCAACTTACCTATTTGCCTACCCAAATAGATAGATTATTATTATCAGTGTAAAACAAAAACAAGGAACCAGAACAATAAAAATGAGTCTTATACATAATGACCAAATGGGAAGGTTCTCTGCTTTATTGCTATGGCAAGCAGAAACATTGAACTAACACCCAGGATTTGGTGCAGATTTATTTACATTGGCAAGCCTTGATCTGGATCATTCCCAGAATATCAGGCCCTGATCTCCAGTTGTCTAGGGAGTATTATATTGGATAAGCAAGCAAGAAGTACAGAAGCAGCATGGCTTGTCAATTGGGAATTGGTTTATGCAATGTGCATCATATTGATCAACTAAGGATCGCCAGCCATTTCTAAGAGACTGGAGCAATCAGAACTGGAACTGGAACCTGGGCAACAAAGAAACTGAAGTACACTGGCTGAGGGATGGGGGCATTTTCCTGTTACATTAGCAGATCAAAATCTATTGAATATTACAGATGAAAATCTATAATATAGTACATTAATAGAAGGAAAACCAAAAATCCCATAATAATCTCAATATTAGTTGAAAAGGCCTTAGAGAAACTCAACATTTTCTGATAACATAAACACTCAACATCCAAGAAGAGAAATAAAGTTCCTTAAACTGATAAGAACAGAGAAAATCCTGCTCATGAAGCTTAATGATAAAAGATCAGATGTTCTATTCCTAAGATGAGTTAGGAATATCCAGCATATCCCCTCTCTCTGCTTCTTGCCCACCACCTCTGAAGGTTCGCAACAGAACACTAAAATAACAAACTTCATTTAAAGAAAGAAGCATCTAGGCTGAGAGAAAGTAAAGCTATTTCTATTTGTAGATGACAAACCCTAATAAAGCCATAAAATATTATAATTAATAAACTAGTTCAGCTAGGTGGCAAGATATAATTAATACCTAAGAATCCACTGATTGTAAATATGAACAATAAACAATCCAAAATTTAAAAAGCAAATTCATTCACAGTAGCATGAAAAGTATACTTAGGAAGAAGCTGATTCTAATATCACTGGACTCAGAGTAGCTAAAATAATATTGAAGAGATCAAAGGTTATTACTTCACATCTCTCAAGTTAAAACTTAATATAAAGTTATGGTCATTAAGATAGTGTGTAATGGCTGGAGACCACATTGAGGTGGCACTGAGAAGCTTTAGAATTAATCAATTGGCTTTCTATATTAACATACAAGTCTTTCTTATGCCTGAGAGACTTGCCTGAGGAACCAGCATCTGGCCTGGAGAAATAGAACTCACCAAGCTAACAGTCACAGCAGAGGCCTGTACTGGCCTGTGACCCAGTGGTGTCACTAGAGGCAATCACGCTGGAGCTATGGGTGATGAGTTCTCCTTCAAAATTACAAGGGTAGTATTGCCAACCTTAGAACTTAAGTGACTCTCTTATTAGCAAATATTTACTGCTTGGAATGCCTTTATTTTATCTTTACAAGGCCTTGCTCATTTTTTGCACCCTTTTGCATTCACTAGCCCTGTATTTTTCTATAAGCCCCCTGATTTTATGTATCCAAATACATATTGGGAAACTTGGATAAGATTTTTGTCTTAGCCACAAGATCTCTGACCTTCCTGAACTGCCAAATGCCATAGTACTTTCTATATTGTCTTTTATCCTTTGTCAGACACTCATCCAGAAGATTGAGATACTGATCAGCTCCCACTGTGTCATCAGAATGGACATAGAGGTCAATGGGAAAAATAGGAAATTCATAAATAAACAATTATAGGTAATTGATTCTTGACAAGTTTCAATACAATCAACAAATGTTAATAAGATAACTGAATACCTATACATAAAAAAAAAAGTTTTAGGCCAAAAGTAAGTCAAAATACACCATACTACTTAATATAACATCTAAAACCATAAAATTCTTCAAAGAAAGCCTACAAGTATTTACAACTTCACATAAGGTCATAGTCACTTTTTAGATATGTCATCAAAAACACATGTAAAAAGAAAACATAAATTCAAGAATAAGCAAATTGTTTTTAAAATTATGCCTCCAAGGTAGTATCAAGAAAATAAAAAGAATACCAATAGAATATGAGAAAACTTAAATAGTGGGGAAAAAAAAAACCTTTGTTAAAGAATATCAGGGTCAGTTGTCAACTGGTAAAGGTATATTTTATTTAAAAATCTATTGCAATAGGGGAACAAAATGGAGAAATTGGCTTAATTTCAATAACTATCAGAATGAGTGGGGCTTTATAGGTAATGGCTATTGTGGAGGTTAGAATCATTGATTCTCCAAAAGACAACACATGACCAACAAGTTCAGAAGATATTCACTCTGATTATAGTCACCAGAGAAACAAATCCAAGATCAGAGTGAAACATCACTTCATGCACAGAAAGAAGCCTGTCAGAAAGGCAGGCAATAGTAAATAATGTAGTCTGTGGAGAAATTGAGACTTCAATTCTTGTTATGAATTTTAAACCGTTTGGCTGTGTTGGAAAGGAATTTGACAATTTTTGAAAATCTTAGGTACCATGTAACCAAAATTTTTACTCCATGAGTATACAGCTATGAGGACTGAAAAGCCTATGTCCACATGAAAACTCATGCACGACTATTCTCAGGAACATTATTCACAAGAGCCAACATGAGGAAACAATCCATAAAACTAATGGCTGATGAATAGGTAAACAAAATGCAATATATGCTGCTGGAGGGTGTCAGCCAGGCATGAAAATAAGGGAGGATTTGAGACATGGCACAACATGGATAAACCTTGAAAATTCTATGTGATGTGAAGTCAGGCACAAGAGACCAACAGATTTTATGATTCCATACAAAGGTAATAAACACAGCAAATCCACAGGGAGATAAAGTAGATTAGTAGAAGAAGATAGAGAAGAAATGAGCATATAGTAGAAAAATGCCACTGACTCCATTACTCTGAGCATTGGTGCCTTTGGAGAGGCGGTGTACCAGAATTAGCACTGATTACTATACATCTCTGTGAAATAACCAACCACCACCAAATCAGTGCAAGTTATTGAAAAAAGTCTACAGCCACCATCATGCTTCATGGGAAAATTTGGATTGCACTTCACTAATGAGTGAAAATAAGAAATTAGGATGACCCTCTGAGACCGGCCAGAGACAGCGCGGCCGACTCTGCCATCCTGCTCCATCCCGCCCGCACCTGCACAGCCCCAGAGACCGGCCAGAGACAAAGTGGCCGACTCCGCCATCCTGCTCCATCCCGCCCGCGCCCGCCCAGCCCCAGACACCGGCCAGAGACACGCAGCCGACTCCGCCATCCTGCTCCATCCCTCCCGCGCCTGCCCAGCCCCAGAGACCAGCTTGAGATAGTGGCTGACTCCAGCGGCCTCCTGGATCCCATGCCAAGCTCTCCCAGCGAGAGCGAATTTATAGGACTCACCGGGCATCCCAGATCAGTGAGAGTGTGGTGAGTCTGAGGGAGAGCCTTTGGCTTCTTCCCACACGCACTTCGCGGATCCCTGTCCCCAACCCCTCCAAGCCAGTGACTGGCCTGAAACTTTAGGACCCACTCACCAACACCTCCCTGGATCCCCTGACCTAAAGCCCACTGATTGAGTGGGAATTTCCCCGATTCTCTGGGCATCCAAGGTCAGTGAGTGTAGAACCTCAGGCCCGTTGTGCCTGAGATACATTTCCCAGGGATTAAGCTGCCCGTCACCTCCCGTGGCCAGGTGACAGCTCCAGGCACACTGTGCCAGAGAAACACTTCCAGGTGATTACTGGTCCCACCCCACAGCCCCAGACCCAGTGCAGGTCAGCCTGGAGTGAGAACTCCTAGCCTGCGAAACCGGAGGGACATTTCTCAGCAATCCACGGTCCCATGCTACAGACCGAAACCCAGCACAGCCTGGCCTATGAGTGAGGGCTCCAGGCCCACTGCACCAGAGAGAGCATTCCCAGCCTTCTTGGGTTACAGCCTGTAGACCCGGACCCAGCACAAGCTGGCCGGCTCAGTAAAGCCTACTCAGTGAATAAGATAATCCACTATTCTTTTGTGAGCCCAGAAAACCCACCAAAGCCCACCTGGGGAATGCCCTGCCTGACACAGGAGAGCTGACCCCGGGAACCAACATAGCGGAACCAAAGGAGCTGCAGCAAAAAAGGAACTGAACACAACAGCTAGACCCAGGATAGGCATACCTGGAAAATCTCAAACATAATAGACTGGCACCCGAATCTCATAACAAGCTAAGGTTATAGCTGCACCAAAGCTCTACACCAAAGGTCAAAGATCAGTGCTATACAAAATGACAAAGAGAAGGGGAAAAATGCAATCCCAGACCTCGAGTCCATCAGGAAAGGCAGAGGACACTAGCTCAGCTGCAACGAATGAAGTAACAGATACAGCAGCAAAGG